>AFIR01000321.1:0-202244 GCA_000223685.2 Zymoseptoria pseudotritici STIR04_4.3.1
TCGCTTACTAAAACGCTAGACTTCTTAGATTTTAGAGAAATTCGGAAAATTTAGAATCCCGAATTTAGCAGGGTAGGCTATTTAAGCCGCTCTAGAATACTACAGAAAGCAGGTAGTAGATTTTATAGAGAAAAACTAAGGTAAGCTAATATTATATTCCTTGCCGCGGACATCTAAATTCGGACGCTAGATCGCAAAAAGCAGAGGGACGACTAATAAATAATAGGACCGATAAGTGTCTAGAGTCTGTCCCTGTTAAAAGCAAAGTGCGCTACTAAGCCTTATCCTCTAGAGGCTATAATCGTGTGTACTTCGGTCTCTATCGCTATGTCTTATCGTCCTATTAAGCTTTTCGCAGGCGCTATGCACCTTACTATCCTATAGGATTTTATCCCTGTAGGGGAGTCTAACAGTTTACCCTCTTAACTACATCTTAATATAGTTAGAGTAGACCGAGTTATAAACCTCTATCTTTAAGTATTCGGTAGTTCTTTATCTCTAGAGCCCGGTCTGTTCGAAGCTAGTATTCTATTGCCTAGAAGTTATTAGGTAGGTTCTAAGTGCAGTCTAAGAGCTATAGTAGCAGACTTAGCGTCCGTAGGCCGATATTAAACCTAGCAGTCCGCAGCGACCTCGGCGGCTTCTTATAATAACGCCCGGTAGAGACGAGGACTGCTCTGCTATCTTGTACTACCCGGAGCACTCGATAAGTCGGATGTAAGTAGCGCATAAGTCCGAGAAGGAAGGATTAACTAGCGAAGTATAACCGGGATAATAAGTAGAAGGTTATAGTAGGCGATAGGTTAAACTCGAAGAAGGGAGTACCTTTAAATTGTTTCCGCATGCATAAATGTATACGACCTAGTCCCGTTGCTTTATGCGGTCGAGTCGCTAGAGAGGTAGTTCTAAGGTCCTATGCGAAGCCGGCTATAGTATAATAGCTTAAGAGATCGCTATAGTAAAACTAGCATAGCTATTCCTGCCTTAGTAGGTAGGCCCTAAGTAGCTAAGTCCGGAAGTTCGGAAATCCTGTTAGCGCAAAATCGCAAAATCGCATTAGCGCAAAATACCTTCTCCTCTAAGAAATGCCCGCTTCGAAAGGCAGCCTCTTCCTACGTAGGAAGCTAGCCTTCTACGATAGTTTCTACTCTTCTATATGCTCTATAAGGCGTCGAAGTATTCGCTATATAGGTAGCTATCTTTCTTCGTTTATAAAGATATACCCCGAGGGAGGTACGTTATTAAAATCTCGAATCTCGAACTTTAGGCACCAACTTTAGCGCGATACCTCACAACAATCTTGTTTGAGAGGCTTCTTTGTCGAAAGTTTTTCATTTGTCTCAATCTTGGAGCTGTGGCAATCCGGTGTTCCAAGCGTCTGCTTCTCGGAAGCAAGCGCGTCCTGTGCTTCCTGTCTGCCTTCCATTGCAACGGATGGAATTGGACAGTGAGATAATCCTTGCGATGAGGCCACTGGATAAATAAGCAGGATCCCCGGTACCGCGACCTTCGCGGACCGCGGAGATTGATGAGCATGTCCTGATCCTACCGCTCTGGAAAGTCGTCCGAAGAGACACAAATCGCCTCTGAATCCGCCCGGCGAGAGTCGCTGAAGTGAGATGAACTCCTCACGACATTGCTAGGGTCGAAAGGCCGTTGAATCGATCGAAGCTCATGGCAGCAGTCCATCAACCTGTGGATGCTCTCCGAGTGTCTGCGTGGACGGCTCGTATTCGACCGCCGCTATCAGGACAATTCCCCTCCTTCCACTCCCAACCTGGTATCAGCGAGAGTTGAGCACTGACATGGGACAGCCGTCGCGCTACCTTCATGTCAGACTCTGCCCTAACTGCTGCTGAGACTTCAAAGGGATGTCTGATTCTGCTCGTCCTTCTGTTCCTTAGACCTTCCACCTCCTCGGCTTTTCTGGCGTACCATCGATCACTCTCAACTCATCGGTCGGACGAAGGCATTCTCCCTTGGACAACACCAAAGGTCACGACAGGCACTATGCAGATGCACATCTTCCAGCTTTCCATCATCCTCGCCCTGGCTCCGGCCGTCTTGGGCAAAGGCGTACGACCTCGACTTCCCTCTCCTGCATTCATTGCCACTAACAACGCATAGAAATGCACGTTGAAACAGGGCTACGTGGATGGCAAGTGTGACCTCGGAAAATACACTACCGGAAAAGGCGCCGGTACTGAGGCATACTACAAATGCGGTCCCGTACGCGGCATCATCATCGCCGGTCCTAGTATATCTCACTGACACTGTTTATACAGCAAAACAGATGCAAGTGGGAAGGCGCTCCGTGCGCTCTCGTCAGCGGGATCTTTCCGTACGCGGACTGCAAATACCAATAAGTTTCGACGTCGCTGCAATGTATGGCTTCCTTGTCCCACGCTTCGAATGTCCTCGCTGCCTTGTGTCCGGATCGTGGAGATGCATGGCTGACTTTTGCCTACTTAGCATCTCGACTGGCGATCCTTGCAACGGGCCTGACTTGAGTCGCCTGAAGTGGCAAGCGGTGGAGAGCGGTGGATTGTGCATGGTCTCCCGTTCAAATTGATGATGCCAGAAAACTCCAACAACGTTCGCAGCCTGACTGTCTCTACGACGTTCGTTGATCTGTTGCCATTCTTCTTTGCAACGATTTTGACTTCAGAAGGGATACTTGGACGTTGCCTGGGGACGTCATCTGTATGCACTTGCGAGGAGCGGTGCTGCAGGTCTGTCCCTCAAAGGCTTGTACTGCATCGTCTCGGAGGCCTGCACTGCCTCAAAAGCTACCCTGACATGAGATCAAGCCGTGGATGTTCCAAGAAACTTCATCCGTGGACGCGATGAACGGCTTCAAGTTCATTCGCGGTCCGAAAGGTAGAACAGAGCTGCGTCTCGCTATCTTCGTCTCTTCATTTCTTTCCTCCAAGTACTCATAGTCTCACGCCTTCCTGTCCAACAACTTCTTCGCTGCGAACGAACTCTGCAAAACGAATGCGCAATGAAAAACATCATCCTCTCCGCCATCCTGGCCCTTGCTCTCTCTGTCTTGCCATTGACGAGTGCTTGTTTCAACACCGACTGTTTGGGAGGCAATGGTAACTCTTGCAACTGCGATGAGTATCAAGGCACATGCAAAGGCGGAGATGGAGTATGTCGTCTTTGCGCGGATTCCATTCACGGCCCGGCAGCGCTGACTTTTCAGACCTGCGTGATGCTATTAAATCTGTCAACACGTTTCTCAGTTGCTGCCTTGCCCGGAGAATGCACTGCTCCGGAGAATGCACTGCCTCCAAAGCTACCCTGGCCACAGACCATGCAGGCAACATCCGTCGTCTCCCAAACGACACATGTGGGGTCCGCCGCTCAGTTCGATCTTAATCTCCTTCTCCCTTCGCTCACAATCGAGCGGCGTCGTTCCCAACGAGCAAGTCAACATCCTCCTCTAACATGAAGACCTCCATTCCGGTTTCCCATCTTGCCTCTCCTCCTCCATCACCCTCCGTTGGCCCGTGCAGACTGCTGGGTCTACCCATGTGGAGTAGCCGTGCTAAAGTTCAAACGCTGACTGCACTTGCGGCGATCTCCCAAGAAACTGCGATGATGGGCAAAATCTGCTGCCCGAACAGCTGTCCTGATTACGGACACTCATGCATTGACCCAGGAATTACCCTGAGTGCATGGCCATAGTTGGAACACGGAACATCCGCTTCTCTTGAAAGACATGATATAAGCACCGCCGGGCGACTCGTTCTCTGTTTCTTCCCTTCGCTTGCGCATCTCACGACGTCCGTACCGTCTGGCAACGCAACCCAACAGCTTTCGCACAATCTTCCAACAACCTTCGAAAACCCTTCGAACAATCTTCGCAAACCCTTCCAACAACCTTCCAACAACCTACGAACAACCTCTTCAACAACGGCCCACCATGAAGACCTTCATCCTATCCACCATCATGGCCCTCATCCTCACCGCCCTTCCACTGGCGAGTGCGAACTGCAACGTCCCCAAGTGCATTGGATCTCCAAACCATGGTTGCAGTTGTGGCGGTCCTCCTGGATATTGCAACAGCGATGTATGTCGACTCGCTGCTTGCTGATCGTTGTTCATTGCCGAAGCATGCTGACTTGCTTTAGGGGACTTGCAATGCTCCTTGATGGTCAACATCCACCAAGTACGGGACGATGTGGAGCGAGGCGGTGCCTTTGTTGATGTAGGTATGCTTCGATGCCTGTATGTTGCGTGTCAGGCGGCTGATATTCTATAGCAGCCGAGTGGACCAAGCGATTGGAAGGTGCAGAGGAGCAGCTTGAGGGTACTCATTCTCTGAAGGATCAATGTATTTATCGCATGGAAAATGGATCTGCACTCAATGAGATTTCGTTCCGATATGCCCGTTGTCCGTGCCTCTACCTCCGTGCTTGTCAAGTCCAGAGCGCCGTTCCCACGAGCTCTCCACAGATCCGTGTCACTGGACCAAACGCCAGTCTTCGCTTTGAGGCGCCGAATTGGCATGTTTTATGAACCAAGTTGCGTAGTTCTGCGAGGTAGGGAATGCGTCGGAGCCCCACGCGACCTCGAGATGTGAGTATCCATCCGCTTCCACTCGGCGATCTGCTGATCTCATCATTGTGTGTGGTATTGTCAAGTACAATCCGCCGCGGGACCGCAAGGCCCTCTCACAGCTCGTCCGGATGCAAGAGCGCGCCTTTGGAACCATCCCAGCTCCCGCTCTCCTGGATGCCCACGAACACATTCTCGGGCCCGTCGTGCTTTACGAGTTCAATCACCGCCGGGATCCAGTGGCCGCGCAAGATCCTTTCGTTGTTTCAATGTATGCTTGCGATGAAAATGCGCTCGTTGCGTTCGAAAGCCTCCTCAGCAGCCGCAAAAGCTTTCGGCCGGCCGGAAAGGAGATCAAATGTGCTTTGCAAGCTGATGAGAAATACGAGGAATTGTAGACCACGCAGCGAGTGACCGACGCCAAAGTATCCTCATGGCAGCAGCAAGCCACTCGATCTAGGGATGCGAACGAGAACATAGTGGTAGGTGTCATCGTATCAGTACAGGAACGTTCAAAAGCCATCACCCGACGCATGCTGACCTCCCAGAGCTGCTTCAGGCCCTCAGCGCTCGAGGTCTTGAGCATGCGGCGTGAGTGTTTGGGATTCTGCAAGCGAGCCGAAGTTGTAACGAGGCACGAGGGCGGACAGGGTACCTGGTGGCCTGGAGCACGAGCTCATCCCAAGTAATGGTCACAGGCCGGCGTATTCTTACCCATAGCCCAGCTGTCCCGACAAGAGCCAGTGTTCGACTTTGGCAAACGACGCGATGAGCCTTGTTCGCGCCCTCAAGTGGAGGATCTGGTCGCGAAACCTCGTTGTTTGTACAGATAGTATGGAGATGTTGTGTCGCTGAGTGCAGCCAACCGAAGGACCCAAAAGCTTAGTCAGTTGAGGATCCCATCCTCCCCGCTCCCGTCCCGCCCCGTCATTCTCTCGCCTTCGACACCTTCGATGCGTAAAATGACCACACCCCTTTGACTCTTTTTCCGTCTATCCGTACCCGATGATGTAGCCATGGCTCATCAACGTAGGTGACTTTGGATCTGGAAGATCTCGGCTATGATTGACATCTGGATTCTGGATAGCTCATGCATATCGGGCGCCGCACCTTGCAAAGGCGCGTGTCTGTTGGATAGCAGGTAGGCGCATCGGACGGATGACCGCTACATAGCGGGCACATACAAGCTCAGGGGTCGTTGGATGTGCAGGTGCGGACTGGCCGAATCCCTTGTCGTCAAGCCATCGGGCAACCCTGTTGGACAAGGAGTGAGGAACTTCCGCCGGGCGCAATCGCATAGCTGACTGGGGTAACAGGGGCCAGGGCGTCGATGCGCAAGTGAATGCGGACCCAAAAGGTCCTCGTCGGTCTGCTCACATTCTCCGCTAGCAAGTGGTATGTTCAACACAGCGGAGAAGAAACATCAACCTGAGCGGAGTCAGCCGTGGTCCGTCTGGTACCGGTCGAAAATGCGGAACGGTATATGAGCGCCGCCGGACAAGCATGCAAAATTGCTGCATGAATCAGCGCGATGGAGCAAGGTCGCAAGATCCTCGTTGGGCCAGTGATCGTGATGGACTTGCATGTCATGCACTCTCATACGACAATGCCGCTGGACTGCGGGCCAACTTCCAAGCGCAGCTTCTGATCCAGGCAGGGCCTTCATGAGCGGGATTCGCGCAGAGCGTCTGCAGGTCGGCCACCAATGTGCGAGCCAGCTGTGCCGCCAGAGCACGTCAGTGTTGCCAGTCAAGGACTCCCGGAAGGTCACGCATGTGCATACAGGCGGGGCGGAGTCGCCTTCGATCCCAACTGCGCCCTTCGCTATTATTGGGCGAAGCTGCACGCACGGTATCCGGAGCCATGGATAACAGACTATGCTAGGCGATCGCAAGGCAAGCCGTCGCTGTCATGCTGAGATAGATGACAGCTCAGATCTAGTATCCAAAGCTGTTCGTAGGCCTTGCATCACGAATCTCGGGTAACGCCACGCACCGCTGAATCAATGGAGCCGACGCACGGAACTGACCCGCAAACTGGTCGAAGCATGTCTCAACTCGAGTTCGTGGTATCACTAAATCAGATGATTCTTGCTGACGATTTCTCCCGCAGCATCCCAAGACCAAGTCTGCCTCATTACGCGGCATCTGGAGCTTCCAGCGTTATGCTGCTTCCGATGAGCAGTAAGCACAAGCACCAGCGAAGGAGAACAAAGAAGTCGTACATCAAGACTCTCTTTGTAACCTTCCGTTTACACTTGATTTGGGACTTCTTCGAGAAAATTCGGATGGAGCCAAGAGGAGACCGAGAAGGTTGCCTTCTCCAAGAGTCGCCGCCTGGTCATGATCAGAAGCCTGCTGCACCTGCTCCCTGTGGCAATCGCCGTCATATTGATCTACTTCAACATTTGGCAATACTATGTTGGTGGAGAGCTCGCTGGACCGACTGGACAGGACTCGCAGAAACTCGGCGCATTGCAATTCGCAGGAAAGCTGCATGAGCTTATGATGCTGGCATCCATCAGTGCTATCGTCTTTTCATATATCCGCGCCCAGCTGACTTTTGGCGAGGGTGTCAGTATTGGCACCCTCCTGGCTGGGCATCAATTTTCAACCATCAGTAATCTCTGGTCCATGGAGTTCTGGTGTGCTGTCTACAGCGCAAAAGTTCAAAAGAAAGGAGGCCGAAGACAGAAATGGTGGCTGATTGTTGTGATCACTGTCGCGACTCTTCTGGGTGTTTCCGTTGGTCCATCTTCCAACAACCTCATGCGCCCACGCCTGGACTGGTGGAAAGCTGGAGGCACTGAATTTTGGCTCGATGCCACGCAAGCTGCCCTATTCCCCCTCAATTACAGCACAGATGGCATACCCGCAAGCTGCTCGCAATACAACAACGATACCGCATGCCCATACGGAGATTTCGACTCCTTGATCAATCAGAGAATCGCTTTTTGGCCGAAGATGACCTGGATGGGGAGCATGCCAGAAAAGGCCCTTTCGAAAGGCCAGATGTCCCTTCGGGAAGTCATGAATTACTACAGAAGCCCGAGACTTTCACCCGGTGCTCTGATTTGGGGTCATTATGAAACGTCTATCCGCGCCCCGAAGGCCGGGGTCGCGGATGCTCTCACTGAGCTAATTCGGCTATGGGCTTTCGCAGCTGCCAATGGGGACCGTGGGAAGCGCTTCAGGTATCGAGTCGACGCATCGTTCGAGGCCGAAGCACTTCTGCCAGAGGTTCAAGCCTACTGTCTGTTGCACAACGAGACAGGTGCAACCCCCGACAAAGAGTTCATGCTGGCTTTCACGAATATCACGAACGGGACTAACAATGGCGCTGTGCCATATACTCAAGTCGTGACTGCGCCTGCGTCAAACGACTCAAATTTGTGGCTCCGCAATGCCCTTCTCAATCCCAACACCACTGATGCGGGCGCGATTCTGTGGTACGACGATCCCACGTGGTTGCGTTGGACCAACAGCAGCCTCCTGGCTATGGTCGCGTACCCTGCCGGTGTTCTCACTCTCGACGGTGGTCCGTTTGTCATGTTCTGTAACGTCAGATCCTATCATCGGTGGGCCACGTACAGAGCGACAAGGAACGACCCGAAAGTTGTTTCCAGTTATACCAACCCTCGCAATGGAACGAAGATCCGGGTGTTTCCATCAGCTGCTTTCGCAGGGCTCACGAACCCCTACCTTCCCGCGGCACAGCTCGACGTGTTCCAAAAAATGTCCGTAGCCGCTGGGCTCTCTCGCCGCGAGCCCAGAGTTCGCGCTGATTACGTGGAGTACGCGACAGAGATGATCATCGCGAACATGATAGTGAACGGCCTCTCCCTCATGCCATACAAGACTGCCAGTGCCGGGATTTTGAAAGGACAAATCGACCCGCAGAACCAATGGTCAGGTGGAGCGTGGGAAGATGAATTCTTACCAGGCAACGAACTCGGATTCGGTGGCCAGGCCTTCTCCCTGACTCCGGACGAAGAACGAAGCTCCACACGTTTCGTCATGAAGACCAAAGCCAATGGCTATGCATACAGCTACGACGGAATGACGCAGAAGGCGGCCATTGCGGTTCTCATCGTCTACTGTCTGCTGGCCCTTGTACACGTTTTGTACAACCTGTTCTTCGACCCAATATCTTCCGGCACCTGGGATACGGTATCGGAACTGACAGCTGTCTCACTGAATTCCGATCGCAGCACGTACATGGAAAACACTGGAGCTGGCATCCACTCCAAGCATTCGTTGAAAGGGAATGTACAAGTCCGTGTCAAGGACGATGATCGCCTTGAGATTGTCTTTCCAGACACCATGGGTGGAAGCGAGATCGTTGTTCCTGGCAAGGCCTACCGCTGAGCAGTGCGATGTGTTGTAAATATATGGAGGACAATGTTCTTTGATGTAGACGCTATTGCCGCAGCGTCAAGACCACCGCGTCGTGGGAGGCGCTACTTATGCGCAGCAAATCGATCGTATTCCATTGAAGAGGACAGTCATGCGGTCCACGCGAAAGCACAACCCGAGGAACCTGACAGGGTCAACCCCTGTTCCAATTAATAAGCCGCAAGCTGCTATTTCGTCTGGTCATCTTGTTCTGTCCTTCACTCATCCGTCAAAGTACGGCGCAGAAGCACATACGGGCGTTTGAGCGTGCTGTCTGCTCTCATTCCGATCCTTTCCGCCCAACACTCGCCGGGCCATGAATTCATCGACCATCATGCTGAGCCTCACACGACGAGTGCGCAAGCATGTACGCATGATCATGCTCGTCGTTTTCCTCGTTTTCGCTTCACTTGCAATCGTGCTTGTGCGACACGACCACAACAGGCGTCACGAAGTGAATCTCAGCCTTGCAAGCTATACGACGGATTTTGGCATAGGAGATCAGGCTATCTTGTCGCCGCAGGATGCCAACTCAATATGTCGGTCGCATGGATTCAAGGTCTACAAGAACCGCGGTCGGAAGGTCTACGATCTGACCCTTTTTGCTACGGAGCTGGACTGGCTCGAAATCCGGCTTCAATCTTTGGCACCATACGTCGACTACTTTGTTGTCGTTGAGTCGGACACGACTTTTACCGGAAAGCCCAAAGCTCTCTATCTGCAAGAAAATTGGTCCCGATTCAAGGACTTTCACCACAAAATCATTCACAAAGTCGTAAGAATCTTTGCAAAGACTTGCGTAGTCTGAGATTATCTCGGTCGCCGGGCCTTGGCTTCCAGGTTGGCTCCGACTTCTGCTGACCCTTGCTTCCTAGGTTCACGATCCGGTCGTATCCAGTCGCATTTGGGACCACGAAGACTGGTTTCGGAACTCGCTCCTGAACGAGGTTCTCCCCGGGCTACGGGGCACTGCAGCAGAAATCTCGTACGGCGACGCTTTGGTTGTTGGCGACATGGACGAGATCGTACGGCCGGGAGTTATGATGTTGTTACGACACTGCAGTTTTCCTGCCCGGCTCGTCTTGCATACCGATTTCTTCTACTATTCCTTCCAATGGCGACACCGTGGACCACAATGGGCACATCCAGATGCTACAATATACCAAGGAGCACTCACGATACCTCCGAACGACCTACGACAAGGACTTCTTGGGCCAGGATGGTTGCTCGTAGCCGCATTCCGGAGATGGTGGGATCGTGGTGCTCTATACAACGCCGGCTGGCATTGCTCTAGCTGCTTCGCGACTGTTGATGAGATGCGTAAGAAGATGCACGGCTTTTCGCACCAAGGTTGGAACACAGGCTATAACAGAGATGCTGGTGTCATGATGGACCGTGTAAGAAATGGCAAAGATCTTTTTGGCCGGCCCACTGAGCTGTATGACCGCGTCGAAAACAACGAGGACATTCCTCCATATGTCTTGCAGCAGTACAGAGAGCATGGGAGATTTAAATACATGCTAGATCGAGACGGCGAGGATGCGGGATTTGAGGACTGGCAGTCTGCTATGGCTCACGAATAGGCGCTACCCTTCACGGCAGAGCGTAGCCAAGCCCAACTCGAGGACTCAGAAGCTGTCCAGTCCACACCTTAAGGTGACCCGAGTTGGACAGACGACGGAATGCTCTTGTTGTTCCGACTTCCGAAGATATATCTGCGGTCGTGGACAGATCAAGCCTGGGGTTCCTCGTCCTCTTCGAAGCTACCCTGGCCATTCTTGATCAGTAAAGGAGACCTGCAAAGCCTCTGTCCCCAAAGCGTGAAATAGTGCCGACAGATGGTTTCTCAACACTTCTCGCCGATGAGGTCTTATCTCTAGGATAGGGTGGTGGGCGCCAAGTTTGCACGAGCATTCCGGAATCGCAGGCATCAGGCGAAAGCCTGTCATACCAGACCTCCATTCTGAGGACGCTGCCCGAACGGGTAGGTCATCATGTGCAGGACATGGTCGTGGCTTCGAGAGACAATGCGCCATCACAAAGGTCATGTTGTTCTCGCTGCCGGAGAGGAGCTCGCAGATAGCCACGGCAACAAGCCCAGAATGAGGCACTGTCCGGGACACGACAGGCGAGCGAATTGCAGTGAACACCTCGTAAGTCTCACCCAGGTGTGATAGCCTGATTGCCAAACTTCCGCCAACGTTCAAAGATGGAGATTGTTGTAGCAGAAGTAGTGTAGTATGTCGTGGAGGAGCAAGTACTAGATGTCGTGTCGAACATTGTGTGCATCAGTTTTGCGAGGCTGGGAACGATTGCGCCGTTTCTCGTGGAGGAGCAAGGTGCAGAAGTCCAAGAGGAGGCCGACAAATGGTCTTGCTGGCCTTGTCAGCTCGTCGCATCTTGGTACAAGCACGGATCCGGGCCTGTGCATGGGCGTTCCTCCGACTCGAGTTTCCAACCTAGAGTTGATGCATGTTGTTGTGTGGAGCTATCTCAAGTACCTTAGGTAAGAACGGTCGGAGATGGAGGTTCGCTTAGTCGGATTGTTGTGGCCTCAGGCATTCAATGATCTGACGACTCCCTCGGAATGCTTCCTCCATCAGCTTACCACCCTTTCATCAAACTGCTCGCTGCGCCTTCGATATTGCAATACCTTACCTGGCTTTCCGCGAGAAGCCGTCGTCGTAACCTTTCGGCCATACCATATCTGCCGACATCGAGCCGAGACTAGGATCTTGAATGAAGCTCTTGTAGCCTAGTCGTCCAAGACGCGACAACGTTGGAGTTGTTCCGTGCTGCGTTTTGGAGGGTTGGGAGCGCCGCAGCATGCAGCAAAGACACTAGAACTACGCGGCAGTTCGTCCGGCTGCTGTCCTGTCCACATGAGCGAACCCGAGCCGCCTGCGACTACGGAGACTGATTGAGGAAACACCTGGCTCGTGAGCAATAGCCGGGAGACTTTGCCCTATGGGGCTGAGTTTCGCTACCATGCTGGTCACACTCAGGCATTCTGAACTGGCGGTTGCCCCATGGATATGAGAACATGTGGTAAGACTGTATATCTCTCATCCCCATCCTCCCATCACGCAATTCTCATCGCGTCCTCTCACTGTCCATTTCATCGACAAGAGATCTCGTCATGGGTGCTCATACCGCTCACATCGTTGTCGAGTCCTGCTCAGGAAATGTTACTCCTACTCGAGAGAAGGCTGGCATCTACCACACAGAGGATCAGCAAACCCCCGACAACGCCCTCATCGAGAAAAATATCGTCAGACTCCAAGCCGCCATCGATCCAGTCGCGGAGAAGGCTCTTGTTTGGAAGATTGACAAGCATGTCATCCCTATGATAATGGCACTTTACTTGATGAGCTTCATCGATCGGTACATCGATTCTTGTTCGAATTGTGCGAGAATTAATGGCCGCTGACATTGACCCAGAGTCAATATTGGGAACGCTCGCTTGTATGGGCTGGAAAAGGATCTCGGCATGAAGGGCAGCATGTTCCAGATTGCTGTTTCCATCCTGTTCGTCACATATGTCTTGGGCGAGCTTCCAAGTAACTGGATCATGAAGCACTACGTTCGTCCATCTCGCTGGATACCAAGCATCACGATTGCATGGGGATTTGTCGCCACCTTCAGCGGACTCACCCAATCGTACGCGGGCTTGATCGTCTGCCGACTGCTTCTTGGTATCACCGAGGCGGGTATGTGCTTTGGCCCATCATCACAACGAGATCAGCACTGACAGCATCTGGACATAGGTCTCTTCCCAGGAATGGTCGTCTACTTGACTTTCTTCTACACCAAACAGGAGCTTGCTCTCCGCACTGCATTTCTCTTCGTCTCTGCTGCTATTGCCGGATCCGTTGGAGGTCTCCTGGCGTACGGTATCGGCCACATGGATGGAGTGGGTGGTTACAGCGGCTGGCGCTGGATATACATCCTCGAAGGCATCCCGACCATTGGAGTGGGCGTTATCGCTTGGTTCGTCCTCGCGGATGAGCCCGATACCGCCTACTATCTCAACGAAGATGAGCGCAACCTCGTCCGCGCTCGCCGTGCAGCCCAAATGGGAATGATGGAGACCTTCCAGTGGGACGATGCTCGGAAAGCTCTGAAGGACTGGAAGACATACGCCTTCGCCGTGGCTCAGTTCTGCAACGCTTGCATGCTTTACACCTACTCGACCTTCCTGCCTACCATTATTCAACAGATCATGCCCGAAGCCGGTCGCGCCACTACTCAACTTTTGACAATGCCCTGTTATGCTACCGGCGCCATCGTCTACCTCGGTCTTGCTTGGGTCAGCGACAGGAAACAGATGCGTGGTCCGATCGCCGCGGCAATGGGCTGCGTCAGTGCTGCTGGTTATGCTATCCTACTTTCTCGAGGGCCACCCGGCGTGCTATACTTCGGCTGCTTCGTCGTTGCCGCGGGCATCTACATCACTCTCGGACTGAATATTGCGTGGCTGAGTCAGTGCATCGAAGATCGTCTATCCATGTTGAAAGTGTGCTGACTTTTATTCCTCACAGACACGAACAACCCTCGCTATGGAAAACGGACCACAGCCTCCGCCACGCAAATAATGCTGGGAAACATTGCCGGTGTGGTCGCTCCCTTCCTCTACCCAACCAACGACAAGCCATACTTCACCCAAGGTCATGCCGTCAATCTTTCATTGGTCGGGCTCGGTGCCATGACGTTCGCTTCGCTGTCTCTGTACTTGAATTGGGAGAATAAGCAGCGCGCTCTTGGGAAGCGCGATCATTTGCTGGAAGGCAAGACAGAGGAGGAAATTTTGGCCATGGGCGATGAGAATCCGCGGTACAGGTTCACCACCTAGGTTTTGTCTGGAGCGGCTACGCTATGGACAGCTCGCTGGTTGAGTTGAGACATGCGTTTCACGAATTGCTTCGAGCTCGCCATCCATCTCATTCGCTGTGAACCGTCATGATTTCATCCCTCCGTATCAGTGCCATTGCAATCGAAGCATTAAGTCTGGGTTGTCTTCAAAGTCTGCTCTGTTCTGGACTCCAACACCAGCTCGACAAACTCGGCCCAGATCGTGCCGAAGCCCGAGCTCCAACCTCTTAGGGTTACTGAAGTACATTCACTTCGTGCCTTCCTCTTCCACAACATCTCCGCTTGCCTGGAAACATCAATCTGATAACATTGTGTCATATTTAGCAAGGCATCCAAAGCGGAACTATAACAACCCTGGTCACCGCAAGTCGTACTCAAGGACAAACATGCCAGTAGACAACGAAATCTCGGGCCGGCTAGCACTTATAACAGGTGCATCAGGAGGGTAAGCCGGCCTACCTGTTGCATGATCAATACTGACTCGACTGACAGCATTGGAGCCGCGTGTGCTCGCGATCTGTTTGCCCACGGTGCTTCTCTCGCGTTGACGTACTCCTCGAACAAAGCCTCGGTAGATCAACTCATCGATGAGCTGAAAGCTAGCGACAATGGAAGGAAACTCACCGCACATAAGGCCGACATGGCGTCCGATAGCGATCTGAACAGACTCTTTGACGAGATCAAAACCGAGCATGGTCACGGTCCGGATATCTTGATCGCAAATGCCGGCTACGGAAAACGCACGTCGAACATTCTCGAGATTGATATAGAGGAATGGGACTACACCATCAACGTTGGTCTTCATATTTTCATCTGCTAAATATGAGTGTACTGAGCATTTTCACAGGTCAACCTCCGAGCAAGTTTCATCCTCACCAAGCTCGCCGTCTCCCACATGATCGAGAAGAAATGGGGCCGCATCGTATACATCAGTAGCATCGCGGCAGGAGGCACCTCGATCAATGGCTGTCACTATTCGGCGTCCAAGGCGGGCGTTCAAGGCTTGTCGAAGAATCTGGCGATCAAGCTAGCCAAGGATGGCATTACCTGTAATGATGTTGCGCCGGCGATGATCACCGGTACGGGCATGATTCCTGATGAGGCGTTCTTGAAGGGTACACCAGGCGATGTGAGCAACATTCCGGTGGGCAGATCGGGTTCCACGCAGGAGTGTGCGAATGTGGTGACTATGTTGTGTGAGACCGGATATATGACTGGGCAGAGCATTTTGCTCTCTGGAGGGCTGAAGTAGCTGCGGTAACTGTCCATCATCGGGCGTAATCAGTGACGTTTGAGCTCTGTTGTCGCATGTCTCGTCACTGTTGGCTCGCAACTCATCTTTGAGCTGAATGCAGAGTCGAGGCTAAGGTAAGGTGGTCAAGAGTGTGTAGGAAGGGAAGAGTGTCAAGAAGATCTGTCTCCTTCCTAGGAGGTACCTTAGGGTAGGCCCTCACTTTTTGTGATGCCTTGATGCCTGATTCTCAAGCCCACCCGCGAAGCTTGAACTCCACCCTCTTTGAGAAGGCACAAACAGAACGTCACCGTTCGGCGTCGATACAGAACACGACTCAAACTGTCAATGATGGCGGACACTTTGCCATCGGCGCTTGAGAAGCTTGATCTGCACACCGACCAGCTTGATGGGGAGCTCGATGACATTCTGGACCAAACGAGGCCTCGCAAGCGCATCCGGAAATCATCAGAAGAAGTCAAAAGCGAGCTGGAAAAGACATTTCTGACACCTTCAACGTCATTCAGTCCAGAATGGCTAGACAGGCTGCAGCAGAGATGGGAAGCGCCAACAAACTACAATGAGCTCTTTGCGATCGGACCAACCCAGACTCGAACCATCATTCGATTTACGCGAGAGGGTCTGGAAGGACGAGTGACTGGATACAAAGAAGTGACTGTACCAGCAAACAGTGCTACCGCGAAGAATTCGACTTCACTTCTCAGGAAGCCGGCGAACAGAGCCGATTTCGTCCGAGGAGCGGCGGGTTTCTATCCTTTTGCGCCTGGCGGCCTTGACGCGGTTGAGGCGACAGCAGCATACGAGGATGAGCTTCTACAGCAGAACCAGCCCGATGGCTCGATCAAGACCGACAAGCTCAGCCGGATCATCAATTTTACTTCAGAAGGCGGGCTGCTAACGGTTCCGCCGGGATTCCGCCGTGGACTTCGTGCCAGTGAAAAGCCGAAGCAAGAGGACACGGCCAAGGAGGTTGAGGAAATCCTGGAAGAACAATCAGACTTGCCCGAAAACGCCACGAACGGCGTGCCTTTGCCCAAGGACGAGGATGATGAGGACGAGGACACCGGCGAAGATGGCGATGAGGAACTCGATGCCCTCTTGCCTGTAGAATACCCAGCACTGGCCCCGCATGGCACTCTTGCCGCAGGACGTAACAAGTTCGGCGGCCGAGAACGAGCTCACATGGTGGATGTCAATCGCGATATCACCAATTTCCGAGAACTTGTGCCTGAGATGGCCAGAGACTGGCCGTTCGAGTTGGACACTTTTCAAAAAGAGGCTGTCTATCATCTGGAGAATGGCGATTCGGTCTTCGTTGCAGCTCACACCTCTGCCGGCAAGACCGTTGTTGCTGAGTACGCCATCGCACTGGCTGCAAAGCACATGACGAAAGCCATCTACACATCTCCGATCAAGGCACTGAGTAATCAGAAGTTCCGTGACTTCAGGACCGAGTTCGATGATGTTGGCATCTTGACCGGAGATGTTCAGATTCGCCCGGAAGCCAGCTGCCTCATCATGACCACCGAGATTCTGCGCAGCATGTTGTACCGTGGAGCCGATCTCATTCGCGATGTCGAGTTCGTCATCTTCGACGAGGTGCACTATGTCAATGATTCTGAACGAGGTGTGGTCTGGGAGGAAGTCATCATTATGCTGCCGGAGCACGTTACGTTGATCATGCTGTCTGCTACTGTGCCGAATACGTACGAATTCGCATCGTGGGTAGGCCGAACGAAGCAGAAAGATATTTATGTCATCTCAACGCCCAAGCGTCCAGTACCGCTCGAACATTATCTGTGGGCCGACAAGAAGATGTTCAAGATTGTTGACTCGACCAAGCATTTCATCGAGAAAGGCTGGAAAGACGCCAACGATGCCATGAGCGGGAAGGACAAGATCCTCGCGGCGGAACAAAAGGCCAAGGAGAAAGAAGATGCGGCAGCAGCAGCTGGTCGTGGAGGTAGAGGTGGCCGTGGTCAAGCCCCTCGTGGTGGTCAACAACGTGGCGGTGGCAACCAACGAGGCGGGCCTCAGCAGCGAGGACGTGGTCAGCCAGCAACCCGCGGTCAAGGGAACATTGCACGCACTGGTCGCGGAGGCGGCCGGACTACTGCTGCGCAAGACCGCAACATCTGGGTCCACCTCGTGCAGCATCTACGGAAAGAAGAGCTTCTGCCGTGCTGCATATTCGTCTTCTCGAAGAAGAGGTGCGAGGAAAATGCTGACGCCCTGTCGAACTTGGACTTCTGCACTGCCACGGAGAAGAGCGCTATTCATATGATTCTGGAGAAGTCATTGGCTCGATTGAAACCCGACGACCGACAGTTGCCGCAAATTCGACGTCTTCGAGAATTGCTCAGCAGAGGTATTGCAGTGCACCATGGAGGTCTGCTCCCGATCGTCAAGGAGTGCGTGGAGATACTCTTCGCCAAGACACTGGTCAATGTCTTGTTCGCCACGGAGACATTTGCCATGGGTCTCAACTTGCCGACAAGGACAGTCGTATTCTCTGGCTTCCGCAAGTACGACAACAAGTCTTTCCGAGACCTTCTCCCTGGCGAGTATACTCAGATGGCTGGTCGAGCCGGTCGAAGAGGGCTGGACACCGTCGGTTCAGTCATCATCGTGACGCCTGGCGGCGATGAGGCGCCGCCGGCAGGTCGTCTGCTGCAGATGATGCTCGGCGATCCCACCAAGCTCCGCTCACAGTTCAGACTGACGTACAATATGATACTAAATCTGTTGCGAGTGGAAGCTCTCAAGATAGAAGAGATGATCAAGCGATCTTTTTCTGAGAATGCCACCCAAGCATTGCTGCCCGAGCACGAGAAGCAGATCAAGCTATCTGAGGCAGATCTAGCAAAGGTCACGCGCGAGTCTTGCAATACGTGCGACAAGGACATCGATGCGTGTCAGGAAGCCAGTGTCAATTACCAACGACTGACGGCTGACCTTCATCTCGCGATGCTCTCGACTCCGGTGGGGCGAAGGATGTTTCAGCCCAAGCGGATCACCGTCTTCAGAGGGAAGAACAATGCACGAACAGCAGGTGTACTTCTCCGAGAGGGCGCCAGCAAAGCCTCGCCGCCGACCGTTCAGATTCTTGAAATTCTTTACCGGAATCAGAGAAAGCGGCAGGATCCAGACTTCCTCCCATACTTGCCTCGATTCCGCAGACGCTTTGTGCCGCTTCCACAGAACGACAAAGAGATGCAGTTGAGGAACACCACGATCTCTCTAGACAGTATTGAGGCTCTGACCGGCACACACGTATCGATGGATCTCAATGCTGTGCTTCAAAGAGATCCAGATGCGTTGGCCAATGTCAAGTCCGAGCTGCTCGCAACATGTCAGTCATGGACATCGTCTTCGTGGAACGAGCTCGATTATTTCAAATATCTGAAGGACATGAACATTCGTGGTCTGATGGATGAGCGGAGAAAGTCTGCCACGACGGCGCAGGAGAAGGAATGCATCCATTGTCCCGACTTCCCGAAGCATTTCGCCATGGCGCACGACCAGTGGGTCATTCGCGACAAGATTGACTCCATTCGACAACTCATGTCAGACCAGAACCTGCAGCTTCTACCCGATTACGAGCAGCGAATCTGTGTGCTGAAGGATCTCGGATTCATCGACGACCAGACACGAGTTGAGCTCAAAGGCAAAGTTGCCTGCGAGATCCACTCCGCCGACGAACTCGTACTGACTGAACTGGTCTTGGAGAACGTGCTCGCCGACTACGAGCCAGAGGAGATCGTCGCCCTCCTGTCGTCCTTCGTCTTCCAGGAGAAGACCGACGTCACGCCCAACATCACCCCTGCGCTTGAGAAGGGCATGGAAACGATCGTCAAGATCTCAGAGAAAGTGAATCACTACCAGACACTACACCAAGTTATCCTCTCAGCAGACGACTCAAACGATTTTGTCAGTCGCCCCCGTTTCGGCTTGGTGGAAGTGGTATACGAGTGGGCGCGCGGGATGCCTTTCAGCAAGATCACAGACTTGACAGATGTGTTGGAGGGCACGATCGTCAGGGTCATCACGAGATTGGACGAGACCTGCAGAGAGGTGAAGAATGCGGCGCGGATCATTGGTGATCCTACGCTATTCACCAAGATGCAGACTTGCCAGGAGCTGATCAAGAGAGACATCTGTGCTACTGCGTCTCTATACATGTAGTAGGGTTTGCTTGCTAGAGGCAAGGGATGAGCCAGGAACACGTAGCCCCCTGCAAATGATGCCGTTCCTGACGTAGATTTACCTTTTTGTGATATCTGTGATTGTCAGCAGTCTTAAAGTGAGACACGTGGAAGCTGCGCCGCTCTCCATTGCAATGAATTCCGTACCTAGCAGCAGATCGATCTCGTCTCCATCCTGCCATCGGATGCCTTGCCAACGGTTTCATCGTGTGATGTGACTTGTTCGTTGTCTTTCACAAGGAACAAGGTTTTAGAAGAGCGCGCTGCCAAGCCGACAACACGTTCATCCTTCCAGCTTTCAAGGGTCGCTTTTCTTGAGCTTTTATTTATTCCCCCGCGATACACCACCGTCAAGCACCACTTTCGTATTTCTCTGGCCTCCACGACGAATCTCCCAGCTGGCCGCGGTGATACTTCTGAAAAGAGCTCTGGATTCTGGCTGTAAAGTCGTACACAATATGGACGCTGCCGGTCTGAGGAGCCGCATTCAGGCCACGCTTGATGCAAATGCGGACGTTCGCCGGCAGGCAGAGCAGGAGCTGAAGGCGGTACGTGAGGAAACATCGTGATTCTGGGAATACCATATGCTGTGGCGCGGAGGATCGGAGAAAGGACGAAATCGTGCAGAGACTGACCGTATCGCAGGCAGAGGAGACCACTGGATTCTTGGACGCACTTCTGAATATCCTGGAGGGGGAGCAGGACAACGGCATTCGCTTGTCAAGTGCGTGCAAAAGCCTCGCCAACTCCTGATCAATGAAATGCTGACCTGACCTACCAACAGCTGCCGTCTACTTCAAGAACCGCGTCAACAAAGGTTGGGCCAAGCTCGATGATGGCCCACCTCCAACCTCCACCGCAATCGCCGATAACGAGAAGGCTGCCGTCCGCTCGCGTCTCGTCCCCGTCATCGCATCCGCCCAACCCAACATCCGCCCACAGTTGATCGTTGCTCTGCAAAAGATCCTGCATTGCGACTTTCCCAAGCAGTGGCCCGACTTCGTGGATATCACGATCAAACTGCTCAGCGCGCAAGATGTACCATCTGTGTTTGCAGGGCTTCAGTGTCTACTCGCAATATGTCGGACATACCGCTTCAAATTGGGAGACAGTCGGCAGGACTTTGACAAGATTGTGGAGGCCACTTTCCCGCAGCTCTTGAGCATTGGAAACAGCTTGGTGAACGAGGATAGCTTGGAGGCGGGTGAGATGCTACGACATGTGCTGAAGGCGTACAAGCATGCGATCTACCTGGAGCTGCCGATGCAGTTGCGATCACATCAATCGATGGTGGACTGGTGTACGCTATTCTTACGGGTTGTATCCAAGGACCCGCCGCAGAATTCGATGCTGGAAGATTTGGACGAGCGGGAGCTGAATCACTGGTGGAAGTGCAAGAAGTGGGCATACGTCAATTTGAACAGACTGTTCGTGCGGTACGGCAACCCGGCGAGCTTGCAGAAGGGCAACGGCGAGGACTACACGGTGGTTGCCAACAGCTTCATCAAGACTTTCGCACCGGAGATTCTGAAGGGATACCTTGCTCAAGTCGAGAAGTGGGTGCAAAAGCAGTCTTGGCTGAGCAAGCCCTGTCTGTCGTATACGCTGGGCTTCTTGGATGAGTGTGTCAAGCCAAAGGCAATGTGGGATCATCTCAAGCCTCACATGCCAGTTCTCATTGAGCATCTGTTGTTCCCAGTACTCTGCCAAAGCGACGAGGATCTGGAGCAATTTGAGGACGAGCCAGCAGAGTACCTACACCGCAAGCTCAACTTTTACGAGGAGGTTTCAGCGCCTGACGTTGCAGCGACAAACTTCCTGGTAACTCTCACCAAGGCACGGAGGAAGCAGACATTCGAAGTGCTCAACTTCATCAACAACATCGTCAACAAGTACGAGGCGGCTCCGGAAGACCAGAAGAACCCACGTGAGAAGGAGGGAGCTCTACGGATGATTGGTACTCTCGCGAATGTCATTCTCGGAAAGAAGAGCCCGATCGCCGACCAGGTCGAGTATTTCTTTGTACGACATGTCTTTCCCGAATTTCGGAGTCCGCATGGCTTCCTTCGTGCACGAGCTTGCGATACCCTGGAGAAGTTCGAGTCGCTGGACTTCAAGGACCCGAACAACCTCAGCATCATCTACCGCAACATCCTGGAGTCCATGGCCGATCCTGCATTACCCGTGCGCGTAGAGGCTGCACTTGCTCTCCAACCTCTCATCCGCCATGACCCAATTCGAGTCATGATGCAGCAGAACATACCCCAAATTATGCAACAGCTACTCAAGCTGGCAAATGAGGTCGACGTCGATGCTCTGGCCAACGTGATGGAGGACTTCGTCGAGGTCTTCGCTGCCGAACTTACACCGTTCGCCGTGGCCCTTAGCGAGCAGCTGCGCGATACGTATGTGAGAATCGTGCGCGAACTCATCGAGCGGAACAGCTCAAAGGAGGGCGAAGACGGCTACGGCGACTTCTTGGACGACAAGAGCATCACCGCGCTGGGTGTCCTGCAAACAATCGGCACTTTGATCCTTACCTTGGAAAGCACACCGGACGTTCTCGCACACCTGGAAACCATTCTAATGCCCGTCATCACCATCACCCTCGAACACAAACTGTACGATCTTTACAACGAGGTCTTTGAGATCATCGACTCTTGCACATTCGCCGCAAAGGTCATCTCACCCACTATGTGGCAGGCTTTTGAGCTCATCCACCGGACGTTCAAATCTGGCGCCGAGCTTTATCTCGAAGACATGCTCCCTGCTCTTGAGAACTTTGTCAACTACGGCTGGCAGGCGCTTCTGCAAAACCCCGCATACCTCGATGCAATTGTCGACATGGTCCGAACGATCTTCAAGGACGACAAAGTCGGTGGGGTGGACAGAATTTGTGGTTGCAAATTGGCCGAGATCCTGATGCTCAACTTGAAGAACGGCATCGATCACTACATTCCCGAATTCATTCAGCTCGCCATGACGGTCCTCACCAGCGAGGAGCTCAAGGTCAAGTCGTATAAGACACACTTGATGGAGATGGTCATCAACGCCATCTACTACAACCCACGCCTGGCACTGAATGTGCTTGAAGCCAACAACTGGACGAACGTTTTCTTTAGCAAGTGGTTCGGCAGCATTGATAGCTTCACCAGAGTTCACGACAAGAAGCTGTCCATCGGTGCGATTACAGCGTTGCTCACATTGCGGGGCGATGAGGTTCCACAGAGCGTGCAACAAGGGTGGCCTAGACTGCTGCAGGGTATTGTGCGTCTGTTTCAGACTCTTCCCGCCGCTCTGAAGAACAGAGAGGAGGCGCAGCAGGAGGACGACTTTGGTCTCAGTGGCGATTACGACGACGAAGAAGAGGTATGTTGTCTTGACTCAGATAGCAATTGATGGTATACTGACAACCTGGTAGGAAGAAGAGTGGGAAGGCGAAGATTGGGAGGCCGAAGAGACCGAAGAGACCACCGATGTCAAAGACGAAAGCACGGCTTACCTCGATTTCCTCAGCCAGCAGGCTAGCAAATTCAACACCGTGCTGGGTGACGACGATGGAGACGACGAGCTCGAGGAAGAGAGCCTGCTCGAGACACCGCTGGACAACATGGAGCCGTATGGTCTATTCAAGGCCACTCTTGAGAGTACGTCCCAACTTTCCACGATGGAATGGACTCAGCGCTAACATCGTTCACCAGCCATGTCCCAACAGCAACCACAGTTCTACAATCAGCTCACCGCCATGCTCGGTCCGGAAGAGCAGCAAGTCATCAAGGCTGCCCTTGAGCAGGCGGACAAGATCGCCCAGCAACAACAGCAGCAGCAGCACGCAGCAGCTGAAGGTGCTGCCGCACCGCAGCCTGCCAACGGCACAAGTTGAAAGGTCGAAGTGAGTCAACTGATGTTCTCCCGAAAGATGAGCGACCGCATGGCATGGTGGCTCGAGCATGTAGGAGATCGTGATCACGAAGACTCAGCCGGCGCAGCTGCACCAGCTTGAGCGATGAGTGACGTGGCGAATTTCGCTATTCTGTAGATTTCTCCGTTCCACGAGCACAGCGCTTTTCGGCTTTTCGCTTTACTCTGTCCTTGCTTGCTACATCACTGGCTTGCATTGGACGATTTAGATACCCCTTATCGACACCTCTTCCTGTACATTCTTTGTCTATCAGCGCTGTCCCGGTGGATGACGACAATCATGTCTCGAACACATGCACTGGTTGCTGCGGTCAAGTCTGCACACCGCGATGCAGGTATGCATAAAGCTCTGCCTACTGACAGTTGGGGACTCGAGAGTGATCACTCATACGAGTCGGATAGGGAATGTCAGTCTTGTATTGTGACGTCGCCTGAAAGCCGGTACAGACGTGGAAAGATGCTCCGGCAAGCAGAGGTGAGGAATGAACTGTCAATAGCAAGTATGCCACGGCGAGGATACCATCCCGATGAACTTCACTGCGTCGTGTCGTGTTTCGTCTTGGAGGATGAAGTTCGGCATGTTGCAGCCGAGGTTGAGCTTGAGTTGATATATTGCCGCCCCGCTAGTTCTACCGAAGGAAGCTATATGCTATCGTCCTACAGCTCTTGTCCTTGCAACCTACCCTCTCACTACTCACCAGACCTACATCCAGACCTCATAAAATGGGCGAGAAGAATCCAGGAGCCGGCCACAAGAGCCCACCCGTCGAGGTATCATGGCTGAAGCGGGACGTCCTCCTCTTCGCCAACAGCATCGGAGCCACAGCTGATGAGCTACACTACCTCTACGTGAGATTGCTTCCCATCATCCACTTCCACCACCTCATCTAACAAACAATGCCAGGAACTCCACCCCAACTTCGCCGCCTTCCCGACCTACCCCATCATCCTCCCCTTCAAAAACAACACCCAAGAAGTCATCGACTTCTACGCCGCGCAAGCCTCCTCCCGCCCCGACATCCCCGGCGTCCCCAAACTCGACTCCCGCCGCGTACTCGACGGCGAGCGCAAAATGATCTTTTACAAACCCATCCCGACCACCTCTGCGGGCTCGAAATTCGAGTCTCGGCATAAAGTCCTCGGGGTGTACGATAAAGGCAAGCCGGGGACGGTCATGGAGACGCAGACGGATATCGTGGACGCCAAGTCTGGGGAGGTGTATTGCAGTATGATCGGCTCGGCGTTCTTCGTTGGGCAAGGAAACTGGGGTGGACCGAAGGGACCCAAGGGAGAGAACTTCCCGCCGCCAGAAGGCAAGAAGCCGGATGCTGTGCATGAGAATGTCACGACGGAGGAGACGGCCGCACTGTACCGGTTGAATGGAGACTATAATCCTCTTCACATTGACCCGGAGCCGGGCAAGAAGATGGGATTTGGAGGGGTGATTATTCATGGACTGTATTCGTGGAATGTCACGGCGCATGCTTTGGTCAAGTTGATCGGTGGAGGGGATCCCGCGAGTATTCGGGAGTATGCGGCGAGGTTCGCGAGTCCGGTTAAACCCGGCGATACCGTGGTGACTGAAATTTGGAAGACGGGAAAGGTGGATGGGGAGGGGTGGGAGGAAGTGAGGTTTCATGCTAAGGTTAAGGGCGGGAAGGTGTGTTTGAGTAATGGACGGGCGAAGATGAGGGTTGCGAAGCAGGGTGGGAGTAAATTGTAGATATTGGGCTGATGATGAATGTTGTCTATGATCAGATGAATGGAAGGATGATTGTTCAGTGGTACTTTCCATGATCGGCGACGAAACTTGACTTGCAACTTCTAAGGTATGTCAGGCAGTGCGATGCTCGCAGGCTCCGACATGTCAGAAGGGATATGCCATGTCGATCGATTGAAGCAAACAAGTTCGACGATCGAGGGAGGTCAGGGGTGCTGCGTGTCAGCTACGGGCATGTGTTTGATTGAAACCGGTTCTAGAAGCTGGGGTTCCCGACCGAACAGGTTTGTATATAGGTATCGTGGCTGGGCGGTCCGCCCGACATGTCTGCACCGCGGACCGGACTCGACATGTTGTACAGGGAGACGCAGTCAGGAGCTCCGACGGCGACATTGTTGTTCTCGCCGGTCGATGTTGGAGAGTAGCTCAGTCGCACGACGTCCTTCACATCAGCCTGTCGACGACTGAAGTCTCGGGATCTGCAGTACCTGGTACATATATGTATAGATCTGACCGGACCTGCACGCTGCTGTGATTGCGTTCCTCTTCCAGGTGTTACCTCTCGATCCTAGGTACCTGCACAGTGCTATGCCTGCGACGTGGGCAGCGCAGCTGCCAGCGTACTGCGTACCGCGAGACGTTTATGGCTTGCCACCGCCACTGTCAGGTCCTTGGGTCATCTCGGCGGTGCCTTGCTTCGATCTCCTTTGCAGTGCATGCTTCCAGAGTCCAGACCCGGGACAGACGAGGACCTCATCTTTCGGTCGCTGTTGATGTGTTGTCGTCTTCGTCGATGGTGTTGTTCGAGAAGACAGGAACACCCTACCCTATTGAAGTCTGACGATATAGCCTTACCCCATTACCCGCATCTCGCCGAACCGGAACTGAGAATTTTAGGTTTTACCACGACGATCTCGACCAGAGGAGGGCAGCCCGAAACTCAAGTGACGAACATTTCACTTCCACTCCACTCTTCCTCCAGAACATCACCGCGACGAACGTCCTTGTCGCGTGTATCACCCTGGCTAATTTCCTCCGAACCACGTGCATTCGCATCTCCTACATTCACCTCCTCGCCGCCGTCGCTCCGCCACGCTTTAACCATTCCCTCCACTCCCACGCTTGACCGAACAAGACCCGCGTGGGCCTGCAGCGAACGTGGACAAGGTACGACCTCCGCGAGCGATTCGCTCGTTGTCATCGGAGACGTCGTCTAAGCCGAGCGCGAAGCCCAAGCGACCAGGCCACATCTCCAACAAATCCTCCTCCGCCGTGCCGACCTTGTCGACCACGACCGAACCTCCGAGCGGCCGAGCACAGGCACCGCCGCCGTGCACCGCGTCCGCGTCCTCGACCACCTCGACCCTTCATCCACCCACCGCCACCACCGCCAACATGACCTCGTCTTTTGGTCAGCACACGGCGGCTGATCTGCTGCGGCAGTCGCTCATGCATGGGTATGTTTGATGATGTTTTCTCATTTCTTGCCCTGTCACCACCTCCGTCATGTGGATCTGTCGTCATTGCTCTGCTTCGCGTCCGAAGATTGGGAGTCGATCTGCCAATCTCTTTCCTTCCACGGCCCTTCTGGAACGCCGAATCGGTCATGCCCAATGCTTCGTGAATTCATCACTCGACAATCTAATGGAAGCATTTCGTGCAATTGAAATCTTCGAGGAAGGATCGAATCTCGAAAGTCGCAAAATACGCCATCTGCCACAAAGGCGGGGCATTGCTGGCGGCGCAGCGACCAACGCCTGTCGAAGCACCTTGAGTCCGCCGGCTTCGGTCCGGCATATGAAGAGGAGATTCTCCGCTCAATCTCAGAATTGGTCTGGTTTGGCCCATCCACCAGTCCATGACCAACGCACCTACCTTACTCTGCTCCACTGCTCCGAACCCTGAGTATTTTCGACTCGACCAGGGCTTTTGTCTCCTTCCTCCCATCCACCCCACCTTTCTCCTTTACCACATCACAACACATACAACTTCAATACGAATGTAACCAATATGGCGAGTGCTGACCTCCTCCGCCGCTCAAGCAGCAAACCGCACGACGAAGACCACGATCACATCGGTTCGGGCGCATCAACACCACCGAACGGCGGCACCGCAACCCCACGACCTGACCTCCACGACAAACGTCTTCCTGGGCTATCGAATTACTTTGCACAGGTACACGCGCTCCTTCCTTTTACCAACAAATCTGCAGATTCCGACTCTCCCGCACCTCCACAGCAAGAACATCCCGTTGGCGAGGATGAAGCCGCCGCAACGGCGAGCGCGCTGGCACGACAGCTAGAGACTACTCAGCTGCTCACTGCGCCCAGCTCGCCGCGAAGCGAGCAACCAGTCTCAGTGTCAACATCACAAGAGAGTGCACATTCAAGAAATCAAACCCAAAACACATACCCCACACCTCCACTGTCGAATTCGTCTTCATTCGCGGCAATGAACGATGTTGAGACAAGCTTGGTCGGCATGGCTCCAGCGGCGCCTCTCTCTCGCAAGCGTTCATGGACGCAGCGAAGGAAGAGCCACTCCAGCTTGCCTTCACAGCTTCGCCGCAACACGTCCAACGCTTTGTCCAACATCCTCGCGATGCCCACCATCTCTGCTGCACACATCTCTCAACCCTCTGTCGAGCCTTCGCAAGCATCATCTGTTAGTGCGGACGCAACAAATCCTTCGTCTTCTTCTCATTCGCAGCATCAAGAGATCAAGGCGCTGACACAAGGCGATGTTCAGAATACTCCGCCGCACACCCCACGCACTGGCTCGTATGCTGGCAGATCGAGGAACGATGACGACGTCGCAAATGTCCCGCACGCGAACAATAAAACGAGTCATTCCGAGTCCGGTGGCTCGCGAGCGCATTCGCCGACGATGAATCAAGCGAGAGGGCAATTGGAGGTCAGTATAGAAGAAGCGCGTGGCATTCGACCTTCTGTGGATCCATACGTGGTTTGCATCTTCCAGTTGAATGAGGACATCTCCGGTGGGCCGAAAGAGGACGAGATGGATTGTGCAGTGGAGAATGGGCCTGCGGACGAGAATCTGGCAAGAGGTGTGGCGATGAAGAGGATAGGCAGCGGGTCCGGTACACCGATGGCGATTCCAGTGAACATGAGTCGACAGACGAGCTCTTCGAACATTGCCGAAATGCGACGCGGATCACACAACAGGGCGGCACATCAAGAGACGACAGATCCTATTTGGCGACACAAGACGACTTTCGATGTCGTGGGTGACAACAACGAGATCGACATTTCAGTGTACGACCGGGCAAACAACGAGTCCTTTATTGGTCACGTTCGGCTACCATTGAACCTCGACGATTACGAGCATCAACACGAAGATTGGTACAAATTACAAGCGCGGGAGGGTCGCAAGGAGACGGTGACGGGCGAGATCCACCTGAGCATCGCATTCCATGTCAAGGGAAAGAAGACATTCGGACCAGACGATTTCGAGATCCTGAAGCTCATCGGCAAGGGCACGTTCGGCCAGGTATTCCAGGTGCGGAAGAAGGACACCAAGCGCATCTACGCGATGAAGGTCTTGTCAAAGAAGGTCATCGTGCAGAAGAAGGAAATTCAACACACAATTGGCGAGAGGAATATTCTCGTGCGGACAGCAACGACGGACTCGCCGTTCATTGTGGGTCTGAAGTTCTCTTTCCAGACAGCGGCCGATCTTTATTTGGTGACCGACTACATGTCTGGTGGAGAGCTGTTTTGGCATCTTCAGAAGGAGGGACGCTTTGTCGAGGAGCGTGCGAAGTTCTACATCGCTGAGCTCATCCTCGCTCTACGACATTTGCATCAACACGACATTGTGTACCGAGATCTGAAGCCGGAAAACATTCTACTCGACGCGAACGGCCACATCGCGCTCTGCGACTTTGGTCTATCGAAGGCGAATTTGGCGAAGAACGACACTACCAACACATTCTGCGGCACGACCGAGTATCTCGCGCCGGAGGTCCTGCTTGATGAGCAAGGCTACACCAAGATGGTCGATTTCTGGTCGCTCGGAGTGTTGGTCTTCGAGATGTGCTGTGGCTGGTCGCCATTCTACGCAGAGGACACCCAACAAATGTACAAGAACATCGCATTCGGCAAAGTGCGCTTCCCACGAGACGCCCTCTCCGCCGACGGCCGAAGCTTCGTCAAGGGCCTGCTGAACCGCAACCCATCGCATCGTCTCGGCGCCAAGGGCGACGCAGAAGAGCTGATGGCGCAACCTTTCTTCAACGACATCGATTGGGACGCTCTCAGCAAGAAGCTCTGCTCGCCTCCATTCAAGCCGAAATTGAAGGGCGAGCTCGACACTTCCAATTTCGATCCTGAATTCACCAACGCACTCAACGCTGGCGGCGAGTCGAACTCGCTCAATGCTCGCGCCGCAGCACTTGCCAGCGGTATCAACACGGACAGCACGCCTCTCAGCCCGACCATGCAGAACCAGTTCAAGGGATTCACGTTCGTCGATGAGAGCACACTGGAACAGCAGTTTGGCGGCCGAGGCGACGACATGGATTACACGACGGACAACAACCGGCTGTCTCGGACGTTCAGCAACAAGGCTGGCGATAGGATGTCTGGTCTTGAGCCGACGAGCGCTGATGGCGAGTTCAGTCATGGAATGGATGATCTTTGAGAGAGCAGACGCCTTTCATGCGAACGACCAATGCGCGCTGCGCCGGCGGCTCTCACGTCGCCTCAAGGATCACTACGAGAGGTCCGCTGCGTCACAATCGGGATTGGAACTGTGGACATGTACAGAACGTCCCTCGCGCCCATTTAGGGACACCTTCCGACGTTGTTCACCACAAACGTCACGCTTCAGCGCGAACAACGCCAAATATCATAAGCGCTTTCAGGCGCTCCAGCATCACCTTTGCGGACTTTTGCCGAACAGATGCTGACCAAGTTATGCATTCACTACGCAGATAATGCGCCCGATCAGCGAGGGCGGAAAGAAGAGTAGGGTCGGATGGAGAGCACAGAACGACGATAATTCCCAAGATATCTTACCAACCCGGAATTTCTGGGAGACTTATCTTACCCCACGGCGCAAGCTGTGCTAATGTGCGAGTGGGAATTTTCGAAAGACTTGGATTCGATCGCAAAGCAACAAACAGCGAACTGCATGGCATTTTGCACTGTTTTTCTCGGGCGGTGTCTATAGTTTGCTTTCGGGGTTCGCTGGTGTGTTCGCTGCGTTTTGAGCGTGCATGCGATTGGGACTGTATGAATTTTGAGGGAATCAAGATTCATTGTTGATGGTGGGTGTGTCTCGTTCCATTGTCTTGACTTCTTATCTGCCATGGTGACTGGCTGTCCCGAATTGCGCGTGCACGAGGTAGGAAATGAGATGCAAGGAATTTGCATGTGATCGCCAAGATTTGGGAGCGGAAAGCTGTAACAGGTAACGCGGGCGAAGTTTATGCATAAGTGAATGCGCTTCCATGTGGTTCGTGAATTGTTTGCTATACGCAGCTGATGGATCCACGATCTTTCCTTGCCTAATTCTGTTCTTTCTTGATTGTCATCTCCAACCTTGTCATCTCCAACGTTGAGCTGTGCGCAACACCCGCCACTTCCTCCCGAAGATACTTAGCGCCATTTAGACCGCGTTTCACAGACCGACCCAGCTCTTAACTTGCTAATCTTTTGGAATCTCCGAGCTGTGTTCAAGACCCTGCAGCTTTCGTCCTTTGGAAGCTTTCGACCGCCTTGAGCATGGAAGGCGCAACACAAGTCGACAGCGCAGAGACCATGGCGCCTGAAAATCGAACAGATGACAGTATAGACCGAAGCACAGGCACGAAGAAATCCGAAGATGAGGGCGCAGCTCAGACGAAGGATGTACAGGCTCCAGAAGGACGAGACAATGCAGCATTAGCGACCAGCGGAAACTCCTGGGAAGGCGAGCAGCCACCACTCCAACTCAACTACGACGCATTGAAACACATCGCCACCTACCTCCTCTCCGGTACCCGCGGAAGGTGCATCGATATCACCACCCTCCAGCGCGGCACATTTCACGAGATCCGCGAACTCCACTTCGCCGACGGCTCGACTTGCATCGGACGCTTCACACGAGACAAGAAGGAACATGTTTCTGTCCTCGAGAGCGAAACCGCCACAGTCGACTACGTGCGCAAACATACTTCCATTCGAGTGCCGGAGATTTACTTCATCAACTGCAATCCGCAGCATGTGGTCGGCGCAGCGTTCGTGCTGATGGAGAAATTGCCTGGACGGGATTTGTATTGTATCTGGGAGAAGTTGGGGTTGAAGCATAAGTTGGCGGTGGTGGAGGCGATTGCGGGCGTGCTGGCGCAGCTCATGAAGCTCGAGTTTGATGCGATCGGGTCCATGACTGCGGGTGGAGAGATCGGTCCGCTTTGCGATATGGCGTATCCTGATGAGCAGGTCGGGTATGGACCGTTCGAGAACACACTCGACTACTTCCTCAGCTTCTTGAAGCCAGGTGTACCGATGGACGCTGCACTCGCGAAGCAGTACGAGGCCGTGGGTAACGTTCTTCGGTCATTCTTCGAGAAACAGCGAAGCAACCCCATATACCATGCACCCTACGTGATGATCCATGGAGACTTCGATGCGCAGAACATGCTATTTGAGTTCGATGATGGAGAAGAGCCGCCACGACTGGTGGGCATCATCGACTGGGACTACAGTCATTCGGGACCAATTTACTCCGTGTGCGAATATCCCATCTTCATCCAAGATGTCGACTGGCAGGCTTCCCGCCCGTTCTATCGGCAAAATAGAGTCCTGCGCAAATTTTTCGTGCAGAAGCTTGCGAATCACTATCCGAAGGGCTCGGACGAGCGACGCAATGTGAAGGAATGTTTCCGGCAGAAGAACTACACCGTCAATTGGTTCGACAACTCGTTCATGGGCAGACACTGGCCGACGGACGAGGATGAAGCGTATTCCGTCCGCCAATATCTGTATGGCCACGGACCAGCTGCTCCAGGTGATGACATGCAGTTCAAAGCCCCCTATGGTGGAAGGTGGGGATGGGAGGCCGACTCTGAGATGGGAAGTGAAGATGAGGTGGGAGAAGTTGAGGGTGATGGTATCGATGAGAAAGGGGATTTCTACGATGTGGGTCCTTACAGTATCTGGAGAGACGATGAGAGCGACGGTGAGGAGAGTGATGATGGGCAGAGCGACGATGAGGATAGCAGTGATGAAGAGAGCAGTGATGGGAGAGCAACGATGATGGCTCCTGATGCTTGAACTTCTTCCTCGAATGGCGTTCTTGGCAGAGGCAATAGCACTCTTTGAGGACCTTCGTGTAGCAGTGCTACGTCTTCAGCTTCTGTCGAACTGCAGCCGACACCGCGTGCGATGCAAAATGCCGAGTAGGCCTAATAGATAATTGTACGGAATGATACTACGAAGCATCGTAATTCCGCTCATTGACGGGGTAGTTGCTGGAAGCGAGCATCCAGTAACACCGTAGACCATGTTCGGACTGCACTCTTTCACCTGCGATCAGCGTATTCAACTACGTTGTCTTTCGAGCACATGAGTAGTGCGGTAAGCAGGTGGCCCAAAAATTCCCATCTACGGTGTTATTTAATGCATTGTTTTCGTATTGTTATTCACCAACACAGCGGAGCGCTGGGACGCATTTGAACCTCTTCTTCACGACCGCAAACCTCTTCTTCTTGCACGAACCTTCTCCACCAAAGACCACCAAGCACCATCAAGAACAAGAAGAATCTTTAAATCTAGACCCATACACAGCTAGACATTGCTGCAAAGGTATATCACAGGACAACATGCATGTACTCTCCCTCCTTCCTAATTAGGCAATGCTAACGAAGCCGAAAAGTCCCCTTGCCCTCCATCCGTCACCATGCCGCTCCGCAACGACAAACTACACCACTGCAGAGGCTGCGCCTTAGAATCAAAGAAGAGAACTAAGATGGGGTTCTGTGAAAAACATTGCCATTACTGCACGGTTCATACCGACTGGTTCATGCAGAACACAGAAGGCTGCATCCACTGCCGCAAAGTCGAGCAGCAGGAGGCTCATCGCCGTCGTAAGGCGCAGGACGGTGCTGCGAAGAAGAAGAAAGCGGACGAGGATCGCGATTGGTACCGTAAAGGGTAGAGGATGGAGAATGGTGTGCGAAGGGTGAGTTTCGAGAAATCGGGCAGTATGTTCGGGAGTTCCGCGCTGGACCACGCCCAAGATTTGAGGCTGCTCACACAGTGATTTATGAGGGAGACTCACTTCTTCCTGACTTGCAATTGCTGTAGTGCGAGGGTTCGGCGTTATCTGCTTTTGGAGTTCCGGAGTCGATCAGCAGAGCTGAGGCGATGAGTTTGGCGACCTGGCCACAGAGTTCACAGGAGTGCTCGAGCCTGAGTCCTTCACGTCCACGAAACTGGCGAGCAGGACGCATTCCTGGATTGATGCCTCGTTGGGTTCTTCCACTTGGTACTTTTCAGCGAGCGTGGAGTACATAGCATACAATGCAGGGCGTTATCGTGATCCACACCCAGCGCGTGATGTCGTCGTCGATCCTTGCCTGTGTGGAACTTGTCATCTGTGGCGCAAAGGATGCCGAATTTCCCGAATTACTCAACACCAGCTGTGGCAATGACTGAGATATCAGGGGGTCGTACGCAAGGTCAATGACGGAGACATCGCCCTGCCACTGGGTCGCCGAGAATGCATCGTCTGTCTTCGTACAGTCCAGGCCTACCCGATGCTGATATGGTGTTGGCTTTGTGCAACTAGGGTTCCACTGCTCTCGAGATGAACAATTGACTGTCCTTATCCGAAATCCAGTCCCACGTTCTGAAAACCATTCAATGCCAACAGAACTATAGCCAACATACTTTTGAGGGTTCCTGACAATGCCATGAATTGTACCAGTGGTATCGGCACATCGCGTCAAATCGCCGCAAGTTGAAGCACCACTTCTGATTTCACTGCGGCCTTTCCCTCACCTCACCGTCTTGCTCCACTCGCGCATCTCCTTGACGAAGAGTTCCGGCTGCTCCCACGCAGCGAAATGGCCGCCTTTGTCCGTCTCATTCCAGTACACAACATTCTTGTAATACCTCTCGCACCACTCCCTTGGAGTATAGCAATTGTCGCCTCCAAACCAGCTCACGCCAACCGGGATCTCAACCTTCCACGCGGTCGCATCAACCTCACATTCCCAATAGAAGCGGGCAGAGGATGTCCCGGAATTGGATAGCCAGTACAGCATAATCGTGTCGAGCATCTCGTCTTTGCTGAAGACTTTCTCGACATCTCCGTCGTGGTGAGACCAGTCTTTGAGTTTCTCATATATCCAGGCAGCTTGAGCGACTGGTGAGTCGGCAAGTCCGTAGCCGAGAGTCTGTGGTCTGGTTGCTTGCTGATGCTTGTAGCCTCCATGGCCTTTGTCCCGAATGCGATCGTAGTACAAGGCTCGTTCTACGCCCTTCTCATCTTGGCATGGGAGTTGTGCCTCTTTCTGCAAGTGGATCAGTCAGCACACACTTACAGGTGTACACCGATAGTAGTGCTCTACCTTCGTCTCGAAGTAGACGGAATTCATATGTACTCCCTTCAGACCTTTGGCCGCTTGATGGCCTAGCAATGTGGTGACATGGGCGCCCCAATCGCCACCCTGGGCGACCCAGCCGCTCTTCGCATAGCCCAATCCTTGCATCAATACTGCCCACGCACGTGCAGTCCGCTGATAGTCCCATCCCGTCTCTGCTGGCTTGCCGCAGAAGGCATAGCCCGGCAGTGCTGGGATAACAAGATGAAAAGCATCCTCAGAGGAGCCGCCGTGGGACTCAGGGTCTACAAGCTTGTCAATGACATGTCTGAATTCTAGGACCGAGCCAGGCCAGCCGTGGGTCAAGAGCATGGGAAGAGCATCATCGTGCTTTGACCGGATGTGCAGGAAGTAGATCTCCACACCGTCAATCGTCGTGGTGAATTGAGGATAGGAGTTGAGCAGCGCTTCGCACCGTCGCCAGTCGTACTTCGTTCGCCAGTACTCGCAGAGCTCCTGGATCGATGCGAGGGGAACGCCCTGAGACCAATCGGTGACTATCTCCTTGTCCGGCCAGCGGGTCAGACGGAGCCGCAGTTGTAGGTCATCAAGATCGGACTGTGGGATCGAGAGCTTGTAAGGCTGGATAGACTCGGACATGACTTGGTGTGTGATGGAAGAGACAAAGCAACGACGATGGAGACGACGTCCAGATACCCGTGGCAGGGGTCCTGGTCCGGTGATGCTGACTAAGGCAAGAACGATGTCTCCCTTGGAGTCAGAGACTGTCGCCCAGAGACTTCCGTATATCACCAAATATGCTAATTGTCTGGACAATTGGGGGCGCAGGTTAGGATTGTCTCCGCGACAGCGAAGGCCGCTGTCCCCACACGCACATGCTGGATGTCGCTCGTCTACTCGATGTTGTTCTTCTACTTGTTGGACCCGTTTCTCCGTTCCTGTTGTTTCCGCTCGCTCCTCGGTCGTTGTCCGTCTAATCGCTTCGGTCGTCCACCGTTCAATCGCTCATCGACTACTTGCTGCTTGTCCGTTTCGAAGTTTTCAACAAATAGCAAATAGATCGAAAGCCTTTAGGCTCCCCTCGTGCCTCCGGCGGTATCGACATCGTGTGTGCGTGTGTGTTGTGTGCTTACATATAGTGCGCGTAGCAGTCAGCACGCTGCGCGTAAACATTGCTGCATGACATGCAGCCAATTAGACAATGCGCTCAGCTAGAATTCCAGCCCTCTGACGGGAAAACTTCGGCGGTAAATTGGCACTCGCTCAGGGGGGTATCGTTCGGTCGCAAGCTCCCTCTCTCACCCCCCATCGGACGGCGAACACTGCGATCTGGACTCCATTCGAGTACCAGGTCAGGTGCATTCCACTTCTATCAGTCATTCGCAGATCTCGTATACATTCGTACAGCGGACCAGAGACCTCGGTACACAGCGTCGATCTTCCTGGGCATCTTGTATCAATCCGGACACCGCACTTGTGTGACTAACACATGGCAAAAATGCTACTGCTGGGGCTCGGCTGCGGATGCCCAGCGGCCACGTCGTCGCAGGTCATGCTACCTCCATAGTCATGCTATTGACACAGAAAAAGTGCCGACTTGGCTGTTACGACTGTGCAGACCACAGCGAGAGTACAAAGTGACGCCGCGCCCCACAGCTTACTTTCGCGAACAATATCTTGTTGCATTTTCCTGCGTGACCATCTCATTTTTGCTTGCTGACACGAGATCCCGATACGCTTTGACCGAGAAACGAGGAAAACTTTCACTATGCCCGTCAAAAAAGCGAAAGATGCTGCCAAAGCAAGCGCAGGTACCCTGTCCATCACGGCCCAGCAAAGCCGCTTTCACACCGAGATGGATGAGGACAACAATCTCAAAGAAGCAAGCCTCCCCGTAGCAGAGGCATCGGCGACACCGAGACTAATGCCTTTCTTGTCCAGATCGTAGTCAAAGACCTGAACATGTCCATTGGCAACCGAGAACTGCTCTACCACGCTTCATTCAGTCTACAACGAGGTCGACACTACGTTGTCCACGGCAAGAACGGCATCGGCAAGTCGACGCTCCTGAGAGCTATTGCCACGGATCAGATCCCGAGCATACCACGAGGCGTAAAAGTCCTGCTGCTAGGCCAGACGGAGTCGAATTTCGAAGACGAGGTCGCGAAGCTGGATGTCTCCACCGAGTCGGCTGGTCCGACGGTATTAGAGTATGTACTGCGAAGCGACAAGGATCGAGAGAAGTTGATTGAGGAGTCGGAGACGCTTTCTACCGCGATTGAAGCTGCTACTACGGATCCGATGGCGGGTGTGAGGGCCTATCGGAAAGTTTCGCTGAGCAGGTTGCAGAGGGAGACGGATCAGGCGAGGCAGATTGCGCTGTTGAGGAGTGGTGGACGAGGAGCTCAGTGGAGGAAAGTGCTGCTGAAGCTTGAGGAGGATCTCAGAATAGCTGAAGAGAATCTCGAGGCAGAAGTAGGTCCTGCAGAGATGGCTGATGAAAGCCAGAAGGCGGCGGAGATGCTGAGTCAAGTGCAGACGTCGTTGGAGTTGGTGAGTGTTCTGTCCGATGCGACGACGGAGTGTTGCTGATGATGCTACCAGATGGACGCTTCGGCATCAGAAGCAAAAGCTCGCGCAGTCCTGCTTGGTCTGGGTTTCTCCCAAGAAAGCCTCGATCAACCACGCTCACATCTGTCCGGCGGCTGGCGTACAAGATGTAGTCTTGCCTGCGCTCTATGCCAGTCCGCCGACCTCCTACTCCTCGACGAGCCCACCAACTTCCTCGACCTACCCTCCATCATCTGGCTCGAGAGCTACATCCAAGAACTCACACCAACCACGACCGTCCTAGTCGTCACCCATGATCGGGCATTTGGCGACTCGATAGCAGAAGAGCTCCTCGTGCTCCGCAACCAAACCCTCGAACGCTTCCGAGGCAACCTTTCCTCCTACGAGACTGAACGTCTGAAGTCGTATCTCTACTTCTCCCGCATGCAGAGTGCACTAGATAAGCAGAAGAAACACCAGCAATCCGCCATCGACAACAACATTCAAGCCGCCAAAAAGTCCGGGGACGACAAGAAGCTCAAACAAGCCGCTTCTCGGAAGAAGAAGCTTGACGACAAGATGGGTCTGCAAGTCTCTGCCAAAGGCACCCGCTTTAAGCTCAACAGAGACCTGGCGGGATATCACCTCACCTCGCGGGATGAAATTCCAGTTCCAGACTTTGATCCGCCGGCGACAATGGTGATTGCCAAAGAGCCTGTTGACTTGCGATTTCCGGGTAGTCTCGTGAGTTTCGAGAAGGTTTGCTTCTCGTACCCAGCCGCAGCAAAGCGGAAAGCGACGCAGATTTTGACGGACATCGACTTGACGATTCAGATGGGCGACCGCATTGGTATTGCGGGCCTCAATGGATCGGGAAAGTCGACACTCGTAAGTCTTGTCATGGGTGTCGAGACAGGCTCTGGCAAGGTCGTCATCCCCACTTCTGGGACTGTTGCTCGACATACCCGAGCGAAGATCGGACTGTATTCGCAGCAATCTGCGGAAGAGATGGAGAAGATCGCAGCGGCAGATCCGACGGCTACTGCCCTTTCGCACATGACCGCTTTTCTCGGGCCTGAGACAGTTGAGAAGGATGCCCGCGCTCTACTCTCCGGTGTTGGTTTGTCAGGCAAGGTTGCATCAGATGTACCGATCGCGCTCCTTTCAGGCGGACAACGAGTACGACTGGCATTAGCGAAAGTTCTGGCAAATCCGCCACATCTCCTCATCCTCGATGAAGTGACAACACATCTGGACACAGACACGATCCAAGCTTTGATCATAGCGCTGAAGACGTACGAAGGTGCGCTGCTCGTGGTGACGCACGACCGTTTCTTCATGAGATGTGTGGTGGAGGGTGAGTCGATGAAGAAGTTTGCGGCGGTTTCGAGGCCGGAGGACTTGGAGGATGATGGTGGGTCCACGGAGGACAGCGAGAGTGACGGTGAGGATTTTGGAAAGAAGACGAGGGTGGTGTTTAGGCTGACGAAGGGGAAATTGAGGAAGTTGGAGAGAGGGATGGAGCAGTACGAGGAGATTGCGGCGAGGTCGGCGACGAAGCTGGGAAAGGTCTGAGCCAGGAGCCGCAGGAAGATTTACCTACTCCGAAGCTTGCAAAGGCAGTGACCCCGATTGAATCACGTTCCAACTCGAGGGCGACTTGGGCCTTAATGTGTTCTTCCACTCTGCCAACTCACGACCGTAGAGACCCGCAGGACCATGCACAATCTGGCAGATGAGCATTCCCGATGAAAGCCGATCGAGTTTCCAGAAATGTTCCGCATCCACTCTCGACCACACTCTATACCAAATGTTACTGTCGGGGGCCACACGCTGCCAAAAGGCCACTCGCGTCCACTTCTCAGGTTCGACCGCGCCTTCAGCACGAATTGCCACCTTGAAACGCGAGCCATCGGAGATGGTTTGCTGAGTGTCGTGTACACAGAAGATAAGGAACGCGGTAGGGAGTCTGGTCTCTAAGCGCTCTGGCCGTAGTGTGATGGTTGAAGTAGCATGCGAGATCTCCAGTGGCCGTCCGAGACGCGAAAAGCGCTCCAGCTTCAAACGGGGATCAATGTCGAGACAGACTGTGATGAGCTCGCCATCTCGGATGATCACAATGTCCTTGTCCAGTCGCTTGTAGGCTTCGATGCCCATTTTCCGATGATGGCTGAGGTGCAAGCGCGACGACGAACTTCGCGCAACTTCGAACACAACGGATGCGTTCGCGGTCTGTGTGTACTGAGGGATTCTGCGCAATTTCAAGTATATACGCCGTTTGGCGGCTCGTTCCGTGCCACATTCAAGAGCAGCATGGACAACGTCGTCAAGAGGCGATTCCAAAGTCTCAAGCCTGATTCGCAAGCCGGCATTCGTCAGCTCATACCCTCCGCCGATGGCTGCATATCGGGAAGAGCTTTCAACGTTGCGCGAGTGCCTGAAGCTGGCGGGATTCGGTGCTAGTAGCATGCGGTTATCCTCAAGCCGCTGCGGAACCCACGCGATTGGTCTGTCGAGACCTTGATGACTTCCTCTTGGAGTCGTCTGAAAGCTCGGCCGCTCTCGCCACACAGGAGCGGCATGTTGATGTCGAGTATCTCTAGTAAAGAATATGCCTCGTCTTCTTGTCGAGTGGTTCTTCTTAACGCAGCCCACGAAAGTCTCGTTGCGATGGAGTAGTTACCAAGTCGATCACGGTCTGCAATTACACATTCGTCGATCTTGGTGAGGGTCGCGAGACGCTGTCGCAGATTCTGCCTCGTGCCACATTTGTGCCAGTTGCAGTCGAAGAAGCACACATCCAGCGGCGCGATGAGCTCTTGGAGGGTCCAGCCTCTAGTCAGCCATCGAGATATAGCTTCATCTCGTGAGAATAACGCACTGTCGGGTTCGAAACTGTTGGAACTCATAATGTACGCATCGCCATCGTCCTCAAACAGCATCAGGGAATCTGACTCGAAATCTGAGATATATGCATAGCAGATCTTCGCATTGTAGGGCCACCGGTGCATGGAATTGATGCTCTCCGAGAGCTCCGCCGAGCTGTGTTTGTTGATGCAGCAAGTATCGACCCAAACGTATTCGAGATCATCAGCTTCTGCTTGGCGACAGGCGTAGTCGATCTTGCGGTATCCCATCATGTTATGGGCCTCGGAAGACTTGATATTCGTGAAGGAGACTTCCTCATATTCCCGGGTATGTGACAAAATTGCATACTTGCCAATCACGCTCCGGTCATCCATGAAGTGGACTAGCCCGTCGGGCTCGAGGAGACGAGGAGACATTTACCTCTGGGGCTGCAGCATTATATCACAGTGCCACGCGCGAGGCTGAGCCGCATGGAGCTGCGCAGGCTGCATGATCCTCTTTGCGAGCTCGGAGGCCAGTCAAGCTTCGCATAAGATGTTCTGCGGGCATGCTGAGGCGGATGACGAATCATTCGCAATCTGTCGTAGTTGTGAGTGCACGTTAAGATGGAAATGGAAGGAGAGAAGAGACAGTGAACTGTGAAAGGGGGGAGCTCTTTGCAACTCAACCGTGACTAGTTTGAAGTGATGCTATCTAGTTAAGACGGTGAACTCGAAGTAATGCCATCGAGGAACGACGGAAGTTGGAAGTCATGCCGTCCAGGAACGCCGATGAAGTTGAAAGTGATGCCATCCAGGAACGACGATGATGTTGGAAGTGATGCCATCCAGGAATGACGGTGAAGTTGAAGAAGTGATGCCATGCATTAAAGACGGTGAGTTTGGAAGTGATGCCATCCAGTAAAGTTGGAGTTGAGAACGTGATGCCATCCAGTAAAAGACCGAGAGCGAAGATGAAGTCTCTTGAACGCCGTTGCATCAATTCCCCTGAGCCGCTGCATTGTTCCAGACCGGCACAACCGCGCTTGTCCCAGTCCCTCGGACTCGGGCGAATCGATCCGAGATGGCCTTCGTAATGACCCTTAAGCGCATTTGCATTCGTTGTGGACGCTGATGGCAATTGACCTTAGTACGCATTCGGGGGGGAAAACGAGGGTTGGAGTCAAGTCTTACCACCAGCCGCCTCCTCCACCACACGAGCGCATGCAGTCTCCGCATTCTGCCTGTCGGGAAATCAGCAATGGGAAAGGAAAAGAGTGTTCGAGAGTGGCTGAGTCATACCACGACAGCAGGTGCCAGAAGGCCGACAACGACCGCAGTGACGGCGGCGAAGAGAGTGGTCAGCTTCATGTCGGGAGACTGGTGGTTGGTGATGAGTGTTGTTGGTGAGATGATTTGATGATCGTCGAATCTGTTGAGAGGATGTGCTGAAAAACAATTGAAAGGATGTGCTGCAGAAACGGAGACTACCAGGTAGCATTATATATCGTAGCTCGTCTGCCCATCCATACGGTTGAGACCTTTCGAACACCTCCGCGGTACGGGGTTCCGAGGGGCCCGTGTTGAGCAAGTCGCGAGGGCGTCTTTCATCAAACGTTATTCAAGCATCAGCAAGGGACGATGCGAGGTCAATTTCGCATCAGATGTCCGGCCATTTCCCTCGGTAGGTCCGTGTCAGATGCCGGTCGAACAAGTCTCAATCAAATCCCATCGTTAGCATTGAAGCCTGCGGTGCTGAAAACAATTGTCCCATCCTTTCGAACGAGCGTCTACCTTGCCCGCTCGGCGAGTACGTATGTCGCGGAGATTGCCAGAACAATGCGAGATCCTCGAGCACACCGGCGGGATTATAGGGATGGCTAATCCTACGTAGGGAACGAATTCCCTACATAGCCTACGTAGGCTACGTAGGAAATCGTAGCCTACGGGGTTTCCGAGGTTATCCGAGGTTTTTTTGCTCCGCCGGTTTTTGGCTAAAAATGCATGCATCTCGTGTCTGCAAAAGTAAAAACGACTTTTTCGAGGTTTGAAAAGCATCGCATACGATAGTTTTATCGATTGCGCGCCTTCTCGACGTCCAAATGCTACGAATTTAGGCTTGTTTTTATCGCAATATATGCTCTTTCTGTCCTATCGACTTTTATGTACGTCGCTGCCCTCGATCTGTCGTCGTTGTCGCTGCCTTCCCTTACCCAAACCCGAACCCTAGAGAAGACACAAACCTAACCCTAGCGACACAGACAGGTCTTGGCGTAGGAAACCGTCGTTCCCTACGTAGCCTATTCGTAGCCTACGTAGCCTACGTAGGAAACATTCCCTACAGAACCACCCCTAGGCGGGAAGCATTTGAACAGGGAACATGGGCTCTTGTTGTCGTCTGCAGGGTGTGGATAATTCAAATCGCTGGGGCCCAAGTCGAGGGCCGGATGATATTGAATATTGATGGCACGATGCTTGTGATGAGCTGATGCTGATCACTTCGTCACATTTGCCGGTGGAAGTCCGCGCCGCCAGGCAACGTGGTTCCGTGCGACCAGTGTATTCCGTAAGCTGCTTCGCAAATCGGAGGAAGGCAATTCCTCTGCTCAGGCGCCTCTCCGCTGATGGTCCGCGGTCGTGAGTACCGTATTTTGCAAAACAACTTTTGCACCGTCCTTCAAGTAGGTGCCTAAGGCTCAAGGTACCTCGTGACAAGGACATGCTGACATCTTGACTCCTCGTTTGGCAGCTCGGCCAGCACGAGCTCCGTGGGTGCATTCGAACTGACGTTCTCGATCGGCAGCCTCCATGCAGAGCAAGATGGAGTCAAGACGAAGGAGAGAAACAAAGAGAGAAACAGCACTCCTTCGTGACTCAAACCGTGACTCAAAATACCACCAGAAGCCCGACATCGGTCCCTTCAGAAGTTGACTCGGTCGAATTAAATGCGGTTCAAGCTTGCTGACCACGGAATTTATTCCAAACATTCGTGTCTTCCATTGCCCACTCTGCAACATCTCTTCTCACACCGTCGGAAGCCTTGAGAAACCCATCAAAGCGACCATGTTCGCTCTTCGCTCCGGTGCAAGCGCTGCGCGACCAGCGTGGTGCTCGCGATCTCAATGGCATTCCATGTTCGCCTCCCATGCCTGCATGAATAGTTTCTCAAGAACCTCACTGACCACGAACTACCAGACGATCCCTCTCGCATACCGCCCGCCGACCGCAAGCCTCTCCCATTGACGATGCCGAAGGCCTCAATGCCGTCTCCAAAGCTATCACGCAACCAAAATCCCAAGGCGCCTCGCAGGCCATGCTCTACGCTACCGGACTGAAAGAGGAGGATATGAGCAAGGCTCAAATCGGAATTTCGTCTGTTTGGTACAGCGGAAACCCTTGTAATATGCACTTGATGGATCTGAACAACCGTGTGAAGGAGGGTGTGCAAAAGGCCGGACTTATTGGCATGCAGTTCAACACCATTGGTGTGAGTGACGGGATCAGCATGGGCACAAAAGGAATGCGATACTCATTGCAAAGTCGAGATTTGATTGCAGACTCGATCGAGACCGTCATGGGAGGGCAGTGGTATGATGGCAACATCAGCATTCCCGGTTGTGACAAGAACATGCCGGGTGTGATTATGGCGATGGGAAGGGTGAACCGACCGAGTTTGATGGTGTACGGAGGTACGATCGCAGCGGGATGTGGAAAGAAGCCGAAGAATGAGAAGCTGGACATCATTTCGGCTTTCCAGGCATACGGACAATTCATCACAGGAGAGATCAGTGAGGAGGAGCGATTCGATACCATCCGGCACGCATGTCCTGGTGCCGGTGCGTGCGGTGGCATGTACACTGCCAACACTCTGGCGTCGGTGATTGAGGTCATGGGAATGTCTTTGCCTGGCTCTTCGACGAACCCAGCAGAGAGCAAGGCGAAGCACTTGGAGTGTCTTGCAGCAGGCCCAGCGATGCGAAACCTGTTGAAGGAAGACATCAGACCATCTGATATCCTGACTCGAAAGGCTTTCGAGAACGCAATGGTTCTGCTCAACATCACAGGAGGATCGACAAACGCCGTCCTCCACTTGATCGCTATCGCTCACAGCGTTGGCATCGACCTCACCATCGACGACTTCCAAGCCGTCACCGACCGAACACCATTCCTTGCAGACCTCAAGCCATCCGGCAAATACGTTATGGAGGACCTCTACGGGATCGGCGGAACTCCATCTCTGATCAAGTTTTTGCTGAAGGAGGGCGTCCTCGACGGCAGCGGCATGACCGTCACTGGTCGCACACTGAAGCAAAACGTCGAGAACGTGCCCGACTTCCCCGCCGACCAAGATATCATCCGACCCATGTCTAACCCGATCAAGGAGACCGGCCACATCTGCATCCTCCGCGGCTCGCTCGCACCGGGCGGTAGTGTAGGCAAGATCACCGGCAAGGAAGGCACTGTCTTTACCGGCAAGGCCCGTGTGTTCGACGAGGAGGACAACTTCATCGCTGCGCTCGAGCGCGGCGAGATCAAGAAGGGCGAGAAGACTGTCTGCGTTATCCGTTACGAAGGACCCAAGGGCGGCCCTGGAATGCCCGAAATGTTGAAGCCCTCTTCCGCCATCATGGGCGCCGGACTCGGCAACGATGTTGCGCTTCTCACGGACGGACGATTCTCCGGCGGCAGCCACGGATTCCTGATCGGTCACATCACTCCCGAAGCACAAGACGGCGGACCCATTGGACTGGTACGAGACGGCGACACCATCACCATCGATGCGGATAAGCGTGTGATTGATATCGTGGACCAGTCGGACGAGGAGCTGCAGAGGCGAAAGTTGGAGTTCAAGGCACCGCCGTTGAAGTATCAAAAGGGAACGCTGTTCAAGTACGCGAGGGTGGTCAAGGATGCGAGTCATGGATGTATCACGGATGCGGCATAAACACGGGTTGGGAAATGGGAACTGGGAAAAATGGTGGCTGGAAGGCCGGTTTGTATGGTAATCTGGCGCTCGGGAAGAGAAACAGCTTTGGGTTGTACAGGTCGATTGAGATATTTTGAGAGGTCGGTCCGCGTTGGCTAATTGAGCAGTAGACTTTTACGCAGCCTATCAGGTCTCAGCAAGTGTTGATATCTCGCAGAATCGAGCACTTTGATCGCTGCGTACCTGCTTTGCCTCCCTCGTGCCTTTTCAGTGCTGCTGGAATACGATCGACTATCAAACAAGGGGAAAGAGGTACACCAAGGCCGAAACAACTTTGAAGTGATGCAACTGCCAGGTACAGGCTTCACCTATATGCTTCACTCTATTCTGATGAATCTGAGCCGCTGTCCTTTGCCACTCCGTCTGCGGTGGGTACTCCCGATATACAAGATCGAGCTCTCACGACATGGCTAGGGTCGAAAAGGCCTCGAATCGAAGCTCATGGCAGCAGGTTCTTGATCTGCGGATGCTTTACGGTTGGAGAGTCATATATGCATAAGGCAGGCTGCACGCCGCCGGCATGGATCATCAACAACCACTGTTTCGACTGCCTCTGCAAGGGGAAGGAGGGACTCCACGGCCTCTGCGACGGCAAGGACTCATAGCCCTTTCGGTCCAAGATCAAGTGTGGGGTGAGTGTTGAATCGCATCACAATGCAACGACGCAGCTCAGGACCGCAGAGTCTGGCTGTCCTCATCCTCTGGATTGAACCACGCTCTTATCTACTGTCTTGGACTGCACTGGACTGGGAACCTGGTAGCAGTGGCAGGATGCAGCGGCGAGGTGGGGGTTGGGGAGTGTGGAATGTAGATAATCTGAAATGGGATGGTTGGCTGGGAACGGAGGTGCTTTGCATTCCACCACTGCGAAATCTTCAAGGCCGGTCCAAAAGACTAAATCCTCAGCACCGATCAGATGATATCTTCGATGTTCCCATTGTCGTCTCGACGCGGCAGGACCACCTCTCGTAAGCACCGATTTGGTTTCAAGAAACCAAGAAGAGTCAACGTGCTCTCTAGAACGAATTCCCTATTGCCGTCATTCCATTTCAACACAACGGAGGTCACATCAGTACAGCACGCCCAGTATCTCAGCATCCCGTTCACAGAAAAGCATCTTGCGAGGTCAGGTAGCAAACCTCATTCAATCTCACCTGCTCATCTCCTCCAATTCAAATCCTTTGTCATCCCACGCTGTTCGTCCTTTCAACCCGTCCGAAAACGTCCATCGCCCTCTTTGACCGCATCTCATCTCCTTTGTCTTCCCTCCCAATCCCATCTCCACACAGCTCCCTTCTCCAACCCAAAAGCCCTCCTCTTCCCCTGTCCAATCCCCCCACCAAACCCACGACGAGAGTCACAAGAAAACCCCCACAAGAACCTTGCTTGTCCAACAAGACGAGAAAGAAAGACGAAACATGAAACTCTCCCTCCTAACCATAACCGCCCTCTCGGCCGCCACCGCCGCCGCCGGCGTCGCAACCGCCAAGACCGGTCCCAACGCACCCGCTGCCCGTTCCGGTCTGCTGGGCGGTAATCTCGGCGCGAAATGGAGAATCGCGACGAAGAATCTCGGACTGAAAGGCGGACCGAGAGGACCGTTGAGGGAGAGAGATGTTGATGACGAGGGTGCGGAGATTGATGCCGGTGACGATGCGCCGCTTGTTGCGGAGGATGGCGATGAGGCGAGTTTGACTTTTGAAGAGGAGGATATGGAGGATACTACCGGAACGAGTGCGGAAGTGGAGAAGAGGGATGTTGATGATGAGGGTGTGGAGATTGGTGCCAGCGACGACGCTCCGCTTGTTGCGGAAGATGGAGATGCGGCGAGTTTGACGTTCGAGGAGGAGGATATGGAGGATACTACCGGAACGAGCGCGGAAGTCGAGAAGCGGGATCTCGACGCAAGCAAGGAGGTCCCACCTCATCGTGAGCAGGGTGTGTACTATGAGTTGAAAGATACTGGTGCCGCGGTCCTCGACGGGGTCAAAGCTGCAGTGAAGAATGTGACTGGGAATCCCAAGGCTGCTGAGACTCCCAAGGCTGAGCCTCCGATGACCGAGACTCCTCAGCCCGAGACTCCAGAGGCTGAGGCTGCCGAGGACGACACACCTGAAGACGCCAGTCCTGAGGCTGACGCTGATGAGGACGATGAAGGTGTATTGGAGGCCCGCGATGTCGAAGATGAAGAGGACGATGGCGATTCCTGGACTCCTGAGGACGATGAGGGCGAATTGACCGCTCGAGACGTGGGAGAAGATGATGCTGAGGCCGACATCGATGACTACGAAGACGACGACTTCGAGTCTGAGGAAGATACTGCCCAGCTCTCAGCCCGTGACCTCGACGTCGACGAAGAGGCCGAAGACGCCGACGCCGACGCCGAAATCGATAACCTTGAAGGCTACGATCACGAACTTGTCGCTCGAAACGCCGTCGCGGAAGATGGTGAAGAGGTCGGATCCGATGACGGCGTCGATTACAGTCTTACAGGCTATGATCACGCATTAGTCGCTCGCGAACTCGCCCTTGAGGACGAGCACAACTCGCTCCTCGCGCGTGATGTCGAGGAGGATGACGATGAGGAAGACTATGAGAAATTCGAGGATGAGGAGACTGGCGAGCCGTCTGTCGCCGCTCGTTCCGTGGATGGTCTCCCTCCTGCGCCGACACCGGGTCCCTTTGTTCACAATCGCCATGGACATGGACTGCACCATGGGATTCATCGGAAGTTGTTCGGAGCGAAGACGAGAGGTGCTTAGTGTTGCTTTTTGATTTTGGTTTTGCATGTATCTCGCAATGGAGTCTCGTTCACACTGCTTCAGTTCTCCAATGTTGTTCTTGTGGTATGACTTTCTTTAAAGGGATGTCGAGTTGGAACGGCGGAATAGGATGTCCGGGGCGGCATTGCTCGGCGCTTTTCATGGTCGTGGTAGATCTATGCTGCCTTTGGTTTTCGATCGGGTGCGGCTTGAAGTCAACATATGACTTTGCTGTCGTAGGAGTGCCCGGTGGTTGAAAGTCATATTGGAAATCGATGAATAGATGAAGGAAGTGAGATGAAGTAGAAGCAAGTTCGAAATGGTCATCTGTTTCCTCCGATGTTTAGAGTTTGCCGCTTGGTGTTTCTCAGCCCTGCAGAAACCGGGCCGACATCAAAAGAAGATCCTCTCAACGGAGCTTTGGTCTCAGCTTCGGCCAGACGAATTCCACCACCGGACCTCCTCCTCAGCAGTACACTCCACCCTCTCGAATCGACACAGCCCTGTCTGCCACAGCTTCACCTTGCCATCCTCATCACCGCCACCACCACCCCTCGCACACACACAATGGTCGCCGCCCGCTTCGTCCGCCCCGCGGCGCAGCTCCTCCGCACCCAACCCTCCGCAGCTCTCTCTCGATCCACCTTCCAAAAATTGTCCACGCCGGCCGTGTCACGATGGAGAAACTATGCGACGGGTCAGAAGGAGATGACGGTCCGTGAGGCGCTTAATGAGGCCATGGTCGAGGAGATGGAGAAGAACCCAAAAGTTTTCGTCTTGGGTGAGGAGGTTGCACAGTACAACGGCGCGTGAGTCTTCCAGTTGGCATTGGCAGGAGAGGATTTACGTGCCAGGGGGAGCGAGTTTTCAAGCTCCAATCGGTCTCTTCGCACGAGTTGGGAGGAAACGGAGTGCTACAAAAAGTCAAGAGAGGAAGCTGACAATACTCCCACAGATACAAGGTCACCAAAGGCCTACTAGATCGCTTCGGCGACAAGCGAGTCATCGACAGTCCCATCACCGAGTCTGGATTCTGCGGTCTCACAGTCGGCGCCGCATTGGCGGGTCTGCACCCCGTCTGCGAGTTCATGACCTTCAACTTCGCCATGCAAGCCATTGATCAGATCATCAACTCCGCCGCAAAGACACACTACATGTCCGGAGGCATTCAACCCTGCAACATCACCTTCCGTGGACCCAACGGTTTCGCCGCCGGTGTGGCCGCTCAGCACTCCCAGGACTACTCGGCTTGGTACGGCTCTATCCCAGGTCTGAAAGTCGTTGCGCCATACTCCGCAGAGGACGCCAAGGGCCTACTCAAGGCTGCCATTCGCGATCCAAACCCGGTGTGTGTGCTCGAGAACGAGCTCCTCTACGGTCTCTCCTTTCCCATGAGCGAAGAGGCGCAAAGCGACGACTTTGTCATTCCGGTAGGGCAATCCCACATCCTGCGCCACATTGGGCAGCAACGAAAGCTAACAAAAACCACAATAGTTCGGCAAAGCCAAGATCGAGCGTCCTGGAAAAGATCTCACCATCGTCACCCTCTCTCGCTGCGTTGGACAGTCCCTCCAAGCCGCCGAGATCCTCAAGAGCAAGTACGGAGTCGAAGCAGAAGTCATCAACCTCCGCAGCATCAAGCCTCTCGACGTCGAAGCGATTGTCAAATCCGTCAAGAAGACCGGCCACATGATGGCGGTGGAGTCGGGCTTCCCCAGCTTCGGCGTGGGCGCGGAGATCATTGCTCTGACGGCCGAATATGCTTTCGACTACCTGGAGGCCCCTCCTGTTCGCGTCACTGGCGCTGAGGTCCCGACCCCGTATGCGCAAAAGTTGGAGGAGATGGCTTTCCCGACTGAGCAGCTGATTGCGGATTATGCGGCCAAGTTACTTCGCGTATAGAGCAGGTCGTCTGGCGGATATGGCGTTCTGGCCATGTGGTGTGTCTGTTGCACTGCAGCCCGCTGTCTGGCGTGATCTACCACGTGGTGGCTTGAAAATGGTCTGGTCTGGCCAGTCAATAGACACTCTCGCGTGGCCGCCGCGGCGCGATGGGAATCTGGGTTCTTGCTTCTGTAATTCTACCTTCTACGGCGTGATTGCGTATGTGTACCTGCGAGCGTCTGAGCATAGCATGGGGAGGAATGGAAATGGAATTGGGAAGCGGTGTTGATCGTTCCTACCATACTTCGCGAGTCAAGTCTCCATTTCTTGAGCGGCTGGCTCTGGAGGGCTGCCTTCCAGCTCGTTTGTCCATCTGAAGTGCACCGCCATGATCAGTCCGTCTCGTGGCTGGCTACTGTCACACAGTCGGAATGTTCTCCACTGTTCTGCACGGCATCATTGACAGACTTCGCTTATGCTCCCCAGCTGTCATTACCACGTGAGAGAAGCTTCGAAGGGGTGACACCGGCGTCAGCGGGCGTATTGGAACATGCATACTCGGGATCGACTATCGACATGTCGTCGGCACGAGCTGCTCATATCATTTTCAATGTACGAAGATGTTGGAATGGCTGACGAAGGTCTCACGAAAGAGTGCAATTTGTGGCTGCCACGCGAGCGACCAGGGTCCCTTGGACTGCTCCTTCGACCTTCACAATCCTTCTCTTTCTCTCTCGAACATCACCCAAAAGAGCCTCTGCACTTGCGCCACATCGCTTCGCTGACTACGACCTCTTTCGAACATATCGTCAATGATGCAATCATTTCAACCGACGATGGCCGCAGCCTTGCGTCCAGTCCCCGACTTTATCAAAGTGCCATGATAGAGCCTGTCCGCTCCAGACGGACATGCTCGGACGCCCTTCCTCGCCTCGGCAGACCCCAGACTCGACCTCAAAATCATGGATACTCTGACCAATGAAGACACGACCTCATTGTTGATTGTCTCGTCCAGGCGGAGCCTCTTACCGCGATATCCGGGCTCTAGGAATGGCTTGCAGCGATCGACCATCACGCTGGGGCGTCGAGCTGTAGTGCTGTACAAACAAGCAAGGCTTGAACCTCGTCTCACATCCGTGTCGACTCTGTGACTGCCGCCTTGTGGAACGGTCAAGGTCCGAGAGTCGCCTTATCAGCCTTTTTTCCTCTGCGTGGACTGCACGTCATGCGATTAGTCTCCATCGCTGGCGGTGCCGAGGAGAGCTGGTCTTTGATCCAGGAAATGGGGGAATATTTGCTCATTCAGCCTCTGTCGGACGAGCTCGGTGTTGATGTCAAAGCTTCGCTGAGCTGCTGATGGAGATGTCCAGCCACTTTCACCTCCTCTCCGCCTTCGACCTATACCGCCCTCGTTTCGCGTGAGCCACTTTGCTCGGCCCTTGGAAGTGGTTCTTCCCAAGACACAGACCCGATACAGACGAGCTGCCGAATGCGGCCAACAGTCCATTGTCCGAGACGCCTACAGCTCATTGACGTCTTCGTCTACGGTCCATGCTTCGATCCTTGTCTCCACGTGGGTCGCTAAGCGTTGCTCCGAGGTCGAGGGACCCCATTTATGAGTCTAACCCCGATACTGAATGTGCACTCCATGCAGACTCATACCGTCCGTGCGTCGCATACCGACAGACGTCACAGGTCGCCGGTGCGGAGATGAGTATATGTATCGAGCTCTCATCCGCTGTTTCGATGCGGAGCACCCAATTCAGTTGAGTTCAATTGACGTGATCAATAGCATACTCTCGGACTTCCACGGATGACATGAGACGTCCGTCTCGAAACACGGATTGCCTGGCTCTGACACGCCTTGTCTTGGGACGACTACAGAGGACCCCATCCGTATCTCGGAGTTGGAGCGAGTTCATCACTGCCACTCGGGAGCTACCATGATCGTTGGAGTACCTTTGAACACTACAAGAGCCACCTTGGAGTCTGCCGCGGATATCGGACATAGCCTCCCTTTGGACTCCAGACCTCACAACTACCCAGTCTGCTTGCTACTCACTCTCCCACCCGAGCTCGGCAGACAAATCTATACCACACTCCTACATAGCCCCAGCGAACCCCTCCCTCTCCTCCCAACCTACCAACTGGTCCGAGAAGAAATCATGCCAACCACGGAAAAGCTCCCGAGGTCCTTCTCCTCTCAAGCAAACCTCTACACCTGGCTCCACCGCGCCTCCGACTCCGAGATCAAGCGCTTGAAAGTCCTTGTCCTCCGTTTGACAGACATAGACCTCACTCCGCTCTTCGAAGAACCAAGCCTTCCTTCCTCCTCCATCGCCGGAGAACCTCGCCGCAACGCATGGAGTCTTTATCAACAAGATCTCGCCAAATTGGATCGCGCTATGCAAGCGCTGACAGGTCTGACGGACTTGATCATCGTGCCGCCGGAGCAAGGGACTGCGTTGGTGAGGGGGATGTACTTGACTGCGTTGGGGATTGTGGCGGGGAGGTGTACGGCTTTGAGGTGTTTGACTGTGAGGGATGAGGAGGGTGTGAGGGAGCATGTTCCCGGGTTGGAAGGGCTGGGGAAGGTGGTGTTTGAGGGGAAGGAGGTGGTGGTGAAGAAGGAGGCGAGGAGTGTGGTTGTTAAGGTGGAGGTGGATGAGGATGAGTGGTGAGAGGAGCGGAGGTAGAAGTGTAGCTGTTGGATTTTCGTTGGTTTTTCTCTGTTCGTCAGGAGAGGGTGGCTGTTTTGAATGCATTTTTGTGTGGTGGTGGTTGTGGCTGTTTCGAGGTTGTCGGATGTGTCAGCAATGCCGACCCATAGTCATACATATATCCTTCAAGATCCTGCCGATGAAGGTAATAAGCCAACAACTTCAAGCCTCTCCAACTTCCAATGCAGCAGCAGCAGCAGCAGCAGCAGCAAAAACCCCAACACACCATACACCCCAAACTTCATCTCCCCTCCACCTTCTTCCCACAACAATCCCCCGCCTCGACCCTCATCTCCGCCACCCCTCCACCGCTCTCCTGCTCACCCTCCTCCCCCTGATCCTCGACCTCGACCTCCACCTCCCCAACTTCCCTCGCCACCCCATCACAAAACTCCGCCATGTACGTATCCTTCCCCGACAACCCCTCGGGACGATGCGTCGTCCAGCGAATGTGCGTTTTATTGTACACATTGCTCCACTCCGGGTGGTGGCGAGTTTTCTTGCATTCGGCTGCGATTTGGGACATGAATTCCTATATATTTATTACCATTGTTATGAAGTTGTTAGACAGGGGGAGGTGGAGAAATGCAATCGGGTTTGTTTGATCGGCTCGAGCTGGGCTGACTTGTCCGTCCCTGCGCCTGGGAAAGAGATTGGACATACCCAGGTTTTATTGAAAGTTTTGAAGGTGAATGTTCGTTCGAGACCTTTTCCTGAATTGCAGATTTTCCATTTTCCGGTTGAGACGAGGGTGGAGGCGTCGCGGAGGACGAGTTCGGGGGAGGAGTTGGGGGAGATGGAGAGGGTGGAGGGGTGGAGCATGTTGCGGGATGTAGCGGTGAAGGTCCGTCGGGTGGTGGCCTGAAGATGGCGAGTTGTTGGCAGAGTTTTAGGTGAGGTGGTGGATCGTCGAAGGGGCGCTAGGATGGACATTTCGTGGATGGAGGAGGTGAGGTATGGTGAGCGAGCTACCCTGATGAGTTTAGGGTTTTTGGGGTGAAGCTTCCGGAGGGATTCGTGCTGAGAGAGGAGGTATGCAGACTAAAGCGAGAAGTGTGTTCGGTTTTGATTTTGGAGGATTCAGTTGTTCACGCTCGGGATGTGGGATTGATGTTTCTCGGTCAACCTGTGTTCATTGCCCAGCTACCTTGTTCACTTCTTCTTGCAGCTGTTCGCTGCGCAGATGTCATCACGACTGCTGCGTACAGAACCATGTCTTTGACAAAGCGGGTCGAAGATGTGACACAGCGAGGCGAAGATGCGAGGTGATGGTGAGCAATAGCAGCGAGTGAAGCGAGTATCGAGGGAGCCCGATCTTGCGAGACATACGCTCGTTCAAAAGGTTGGTATTATTGATTTCCAACCCCGCAGGCTTTAGGGAAGGTGGGAAGAATAATAGCTGCAACTAAATGCATCGCTGCCACTTCACACCTGAGACTTCTTGTAGAGGGAGAATAATGGCATCGGAGAAGCGCCAGGTTGTACAGAAGGCACTGACTAGATACAGCAACTTCTCCGCTATATCATAGATGTGGTTTGGTTCCTGTGGCATGGGAAGTGCCAGGGTCAAGGAGTTACGGCCGAACAAACGCACTGACACTACGTTGTGGACGGTCACGTTCATCTCTTCGTGTAGGGTTGCCCGACGTGATCGCGGAGTTGAGCCTGGACTGTGCCTTGACGATGGTCAGGTCGCAAAGTCGAGTCCAGACTCGATGATGAAGAGGGGGGAGTGAGGAGTAGATCGACCAACACTGTCCACTCGAATGCTGCGTGATGAGGATTATCGCGGCGCGGTGGAGTTCATAGCAGTGGTCGACAAGCAACTGCAGACGGACCAAGCAGAGCTCTCATCATGTGGTTGTTCGCCAGGGTTGGTATGAAAACTCGCATCTTGCGCAAGCGAAAGTGAAAGTGAAAGTGAAAGTGACGTCCCTGCAAGTACCCAAGTAGACCGCCGACAGATTTGGTATGGAGCCGGCACGGTCGATTGATCCGATTCGTTCATTGGACTCCGTGGCGTTGACAAACGTGCATCTGAAGCCGTACCTCCTAGCGATCAAACTTACCACGAATGTTTGCTAGACGAAGGAAGTCGAGATCACGATTCGAATGCTCTCCTTCTCTTCTAGCAGAACGACATGATAAGAGAGATACGACCAGTCGAGCGGCGAGTATAAAAGGATGACGGTCAATAATAGTAGGAGAGCTTGACGTATGCTGGCCCTGATTCCGAACTAGAACTATTGCCAGGATCACCGATTGAAATAGAGGGAAATCCTTGCGGACCAATCCGCGGCACGGTCAGGATTGGCGGAGGGTGACGAAACTCTGTCTGCTTGCCCTGGGGTCCACGCCCACGGTCAGGAAAGGTGAGACAAACCTGGACTTGTTATCGTTCGCAAAGAGGGGAACAAGACAAAACACGGAGACTCGACTCGACTCGACAACAACATTGCGGCAGGGTGCATCACTATTGTCAATCAATGCGACCGTCCGCCTTTGTGCAATTCATTCATTAATTCCTTCTCATCGAAAATCCATCCCATCGTTGCTACGTAACCGGCCACGCTAGGGCCACACTTTCCCTCTGGTCGGGCAGCTTCCAAGACGGGCATCTTCGGAATCCCTCATCTTCAATCAGGAGAGCGATACGATATCGACCTCAACATCACCTCAGCGACACATTGGAACAATCCAGATACATCATCGTTCATAGCGACGACGGCCGTATTTCTGACCGCTGAATCTTGTCACGGTTTGAGCTTCCTCCCGGCCCCCCGTCCTTACTTCGACGCCGGCATATGCATGCGCATGCAAGGTCGTCGAAACCAAAGCCAATAAACGCCGCCCGAACAGCTCCAAGCAGCTCTCTGCCTGAGGTGACGGGGAACATTCTTGTCCAACCACAACACGTCCGACCTCGACATTCTTCCGCGACGACACAACTCATCCTCCAATCCAATCTTGTCGCCTCACCGTCCTCGAGCACCCATCTCAACCGAATCCACCCTGCCTGCGACGACGACCCCTCCCTCGACCGACCGCCGCAATGCAAACCCGCCGCAAAAGCCTCAACCTAGGCGACATGGGTGTCATCGCTCCGAAACGCCATCTCGTTTCGACAACACACCCCGTCGCCGAGGACGACGAACACCGCCCCGCGAAGAAGACGAAGTGGTCGCATCTGGCCCATTCACCACCCTCGGGATTGATGAGCCCGCCCCGCACCACGACCGTCATTCGCATCAAGGAAGAGAAGGAGAAGCCCGAAATGTTGTCCGAGTTGTCGCCGCCACCTAGTCCGGTGCTCGAGAATGGACACAAGGTCGACACGGAAGGAATTCACGATGATATCGTCGTAGGCGCGATTCAACAATTGGAGAAGACGGGCAATCGACCGCATTTGGTCAAGGAGCTGGCTGCTGTGCTTGCGACCAAGCTACATTCCGTGGAGAAGTGCGACGACCCCAGTGTGACATGCTTGAGAGACACAGCTAACATATTGCGCAGATCCGCCAACCCCACCGCACTGATCTCCTCCCGTCTAACAGCCTACCTCCACCGCTCTTGGCCCGCCATATCCCCTTGCCCTCTCGCCAAAGACCTCTCACCGATTCACCCTCGACGCCTCTACTTCTACCTAACCACAACACCTCACCAACCAATTCCCGAAGTCGTCGCCTCCGAACCACCCAAACCAGCGCGCATCATCTCGCCCTCTCTCTCCTCCGCTTCCGCTGCCGACGAAGAAGACGGACCCGACCAACGGAACTTCATCCGCGACCGCCACGCCCTCTCCCCTTCTCCTGAAGTTGACCTCTCCTCCCACGACCTCGATTCCACCGACGCCGACGACGGCCATTTCTCTCCTCCCGCACCCGCAGGCTCCTACCCATCCCGCGACTCCATCTCACGCGAGCAGAGCGACTACTCCCACTCCCGACGCGCCGCCTCACCACCCCTCGAAAACGAAGAACGCGACTTCAAACAAACCGCATCGGCATTATACGAACAAGCTCTCGCCCGACGCAGTAGTCAGGAGTCGGCGAGGGATATTAGCATGGACGGTGGACAAGCGGACACAGGCGCGGAGCAAGATGCGGACAGTATCAGCATGTCCATTGAAGGGCTGGAGGATGAGGCGGAAGAAACAGAGGAGAGCGCAGCGCTGAAGAATAGCGAGTGCGCGGCTGCATTGTTTAGTAGCGAGGCGGGATTTCTCAATGTGAAGGCGCCGACGGGGATGGATTTCAGCAGTCCCGTGCTGAGGCCGAGGAGTGAAGAGGGGAGTCAAAGAGATGGAAAGATGGAGGTCGAGGTGGGTGAGAGAGAGGTTGAGGGGATGCTGATGTTGCCGGACGCAGCGATGGGAGGGTGGGATTTGGGGAGGCCGGAGGAGGTCGAGTTGGAGGAGTTGGAGGATATGTTTGATGCTTATTGAAGCGATGAGAGAATAGGGCGTGGGTTGGAGCATCCTTACTCAACATTTGCGTTCGCGCGGGTGGGACGTTTTTGACGGCACGAATCAAAAGCTTGCACTTCTAGACTTGTTTTCACTAAAGCTCGAGAAAGCGAAAAAGGAGGAAGACAGAAATCAGAACCAACAACGAGCCGGCGCAAACTAGACGGAACGGTGGGCTGAGGTGGAGAGAGGATTCGCGGGACGAGGACTTTCGAGGAGAATACGCCATCCAGGTTGAGAAGCCATCCAGGTTGGAGGGTGAGAGGAGACCTCCGACTTTATGTCGGAGCTGTAACATTATTCATCACCCGCTCTGTTGCTTGAGACATGATTGCGATGAATATGAAAGATACGAAAGAGAATATTGAATTTCAGTTTGGTTCGGTTCTCGATCCGATGGATTGTCAGGGTGACCACCGGTGCGTTTGTAGCAAAGGTAGCTGGAGAGGACTACCTACCTATATATCGAGGAGTCCTTTCGTCCTCTTGTGCCATCAAAGCGTACATCAATTCACTTCGACTCTCTCTCTTTACTGATTGCGCGAGGTTCACCCGCTTTTAACCGTGATTAGGTGGCTGGGAGAGGAGACAAGCCACGTTCAGCGGCGGCCGATCTACAACGATGTCGTCAATTATCCCGCAACTGCCTGGTCAAGCAATTCGACCTTGAGAATAACAACCACCCAACCTTGGATCTTGGCCCCAGACGATCTCTTGTCAAACTCAGACCAAACGCCCATATCTAGACTATAAAGAAGCGTTCCCTCAACTCAAGACGGAAAACCATGACCTCCGAACAACAATCCAAATGGCAAGCCCTCCACGGCGCTTCTGTGCCGAAGAACATCGGCAAGGACTCGTTTACCATCACGGCACCTCCACACACGGATATCTGGCGTCGCGGGGACGACGACGATGTTTTTAATGCGCCTGTGGTGTTTCAGAGTATGACGGCGAGTGAGTTTAAGAAGGTGGAGGTTACTGTTTTTGCGGTGAGTGCTTTTTCTGGTCCTGGGTGAATTATGGATGGGTTGTGAGACGATTAATGGTAGATGGAGGATGGAGGAAAGCGGTGGGTTGATGAAGGATGGAAGAAGGGTCGATGGTGGAGAGGGTGGGTGGGGGAGGTGCATTTTTCGCTAACATTACGGTTCTTGCCATATAGCCCTGGAAAACACAATACGACCAAGGCGGGATCTTCATCGCATTTCCCAACCCCCCCGCGAACGCAGAAGGTGGAGGAGGGGAGTCGTCGGCGGCGGGCGGTGGTACGAAAAAACTCCCCAGCTCTCGAGTGCGGAAAATCAAACACATCAAAGCGGGAATCGAATTCTTCGAAACCTCCTCGGTGCTCGGCATCGTCGGCACGGATCGGTATTCGGACTGGTCCCTCTCCCCGATGTCGAATGAGTACCATCAAAAAGCCACGTTCCGGGCGGTGCGAGATGGGACGACGTTGTGGATTTATGCGGCGCAAAAGGGCGAGGAGGAGGAAGCGGGAGGGGAGGGGTTGAAGCCGATGAGGGAGGTTAAGTGGGCGTTTATGGAGGGGAGGGAGGATGTGGAGGTTTGGGTGGGGGTTTATGCTGCGAAGTGAGTATTTTTTTTTTTCGGAAGGGTGTGCGATTTGCTGTGTGCGTTGAGATTAGGGTCGACGCTTTGCGCTGCTTGCGCTTGCAAACAGGCCTTGGGCTGGCGGTGACTTGGTTTTGATTTGAGTATGGCTGACTATATGGAACACAGGCCTACTGCTGAAGCGGGAGAGGATGAGGAGAAGGGGATTGAGGTCACATTTGAGGATCTGGTTGTTGAGAGGGAGTGAGCTGCTGGTCAAGGCGAAGGAGTCGGAAGGTCTGATGACTGAAGTATATGACAGAAGTATAGCATCTACGGATGTGGGTCGAGCTCGATTGATGCCCTCTCTCCTACCTCGCGCGGGTGTCGTCCACTCTTCGGATGTGGTACGGTGCGATGAAAATCCCACGACCTCGATTAGGATTCCGTATGCTGCTTGTCTACAAGGACAGCTCGCAAACCCGCCGAAAGCCCCTACCCGTGCATCCATTTGAACATCAGCGCTGGGTCTCGAGCACCATGTCCTCGTACTCTTTGGGCAGGTATCGACATCTTACTCCAGTCGAAATGGTCCGAGAGTGTCGCAGAGAGCGGAAAAAATACTTCATACCTTGGCGACAGCCTCTGTGCATGAAGCACAACATCCATCTCCACGAAGCCAGTCGTGCTGATATTGTTCGCAGTCCAGAGCCAGAAATACAGCAGATGGAGACAGACCTCAGACCCGTGATGAGCTCAAGCCGATCAGATCACCCCTCCGAGTTCCCAAGGGTCGCGGGACGTCAAGCACATCGCGCGAGTGACGTCGGGCAGGACATGGACCAGACAAGGTACAGCCTTCCATCCCTGGAGCAGGACTCGGTGTCCGCTGCTGGGAACGAAACTGACACTTTTCAGTGATTCTGCCAATGAAGAGACGTTCGATGCTCGCCTTGAAAGGGACTACGCGCGGATATGGGGATGTGAGTATCGAAGGGCGGATACCACATCACGATTGACCAAAATGGAGGCGATGATCGCCTCGACCGGAAGCGTTCGGTGTCAGCGACCTCGCTTTGCTACCAGGATTGATCAGTGGAAGGGTGAGGGACAAAGATGGAGCTCTTGGCGATCAGCATCAGACCACGAGGACGATTCGACATTCTCGGCTCAGCCACAGAGACCTCGATCGACGAGGTACCTTCATGCTTGGAATATTGTCTGGTGTTCTTGTCATCGTAAGCAGGAGGTAGGGTGAGCTCTGCTCCCTGGACTGACCGCCGACTGTTCCGTACCAATGTGTGTTGAAGGAATCGCTCGAATCTGCGGGAAAAGTCTTTCGAGTTGTCTGCGGCAAAAGCTACCCACGTGTGAAGGGCTGAGCTCGCATCTGGACGAGGCGACGACCAAGGTCATTCCCTGGAGCGAGACCTCCGCCCTCTTCCGCGAGAACGTCTCCGGCTCCGTCTGCGTCTGGGTTCACCTGGCTATATAGGTAGAAATTCTTTCGCTCTCACCTCGTCGCTTCAGGCCCAAGCCCTCAGTCTACGATCAGGAACAAACCTTCAAACGACATAGTGTCTCGGCACGACCAGAGATCACATATCGACGACCACAACCAACAGCCACGACAAGCCATTCTTCGACACATCTTCTACCCACGACGACCCTCACCATGAAGCAAATCTCCCTCATCGTCGCTTCAGCACTGCTTTTCGGACTTCGGGCTTCTGCCGCTGTGATACCACCACCAGCGAATTACGTGCCGCCACCACCGCCAACATGTGGACCTGATGAACCGAAAGAATGTCATGACGCTGTTGCTGCACGGGATGCATCCCGCCATCCGCCCCCGCCGTGTGACCCGGATATATGTGGTGGAGTTGTAGCTACGCGGAACCCAGAGAACGATCCCAGCGACCGCCTTGCCGCACGGAGTGCTTTCGCAGCGCCGGACAACTCAGTCACACCACCGAATCACCCACCCGTCTGTAACTCTGATGACCCGAAGGAATGTGACGGCCTTGTTGCGCGGAACCCGGAGCCGATCAATGTGCCAAGGACGGGTCCAGGTCATCGCTGTACCGCAAACAGTTGTCCTGACGATGTTGAGGCCATTGCTGCGCGAAGCCCGGAGCCTGAGCCAGAGCCGATCTATGTGCCAAAGACGGGTCCAGATCATCGCTGTACCGCAAACAATTGTCCCGACGATGTTGAGGCCATTGCTGCGCGGGACCCAGAGCCAGAGCCAAAGGTCCACCGTTGGTGCACTGAGAACTATTGTCCTCCTGGTCACGGTGGAGATGTTGCTGCGCGAAGCCCGGAGCCAGAAAGGGACCATCGTCCTGTCCCTCACTGCAGTCCGGAAACACAGGAGGGCTGTTGAATCTCTGGTGGACTGTCCTGAACGGGGGAGAGAGAGGGAACGAGGGGAGGAAGTGAAGAGAGCTGGACGAGTGGAAGGATAAGTTATGGAGAAGAAAACGGAGGAGGGCGGTATCGAGGATCTTGGCGTGTCTAACGAGGAGTCTGCGTTATGGATGAGTTACATGTGGAGGATGGAAGGAGTTACGTTGGGCGATGAAGGATCAGATAGTCGAGCACGGTATGCAATTTTGACGGCTGCACACATTCTCACACGCATTATGCGAACGACTCACTCGGCATTGCCTGAAATGTTCTCTCTCCAGAGCAAGAATCAGTGCTCGTCTGTCGTACGGCAGTATTGATGCTTCTGAGCCAGTGCAGCTCGGAGATAACCGATTGAACCGTCATCTGGAGACGACAATTCCATGATCTGTGCGAACGAGTCCTTCATTTGTCGCCCAACAAATCCTCTACCCAGAGCAAGAACCAGTGTCCGGATCTGGGCGGAAGTATGGACGCTTCTGAGCCAGTGCTGCTCGAATACAATCGATCGAACCGCCGTCTGTAAGCGCCAGTCGAGTGTTCCGTATTCTGAGTTCGGGCTGTGAAATCCTCCCCTGAACAGCATACCGATGGATCCAGAAACTCTGGGAGCTCAGAATCTCGGTGATGTGCACACCCGAAGATGGTGTCGATTGAGTTGTCCGTCGGTCAGCATGTCATAGATGCTTGACATCACCCAGTCGACCAGAGTCGTAGAACTACAGCAAAGAACGCTTGAACGACTCGATCTCTCGCCGAAAAAGTGAGGTCCGGCACTTCCGAGCGGTCTGCTGGAACTGAGACCTCTCTCCTGGACTGTGTTGATCGGTCCGAGCACTCGTCGGTGAAGAGAACATCGATTGAGTTGACCTGTGTAAGCGTTATCCCTGTCTGTTCCCATCGGCATGAAAATGTCGGTATCGTCCCACAGAACCAGGTACCGGGTTTTGGCAATCACACACAGCTCAGTCCGGAAAGTATGGATTCGTGGGAAAGTTTCTCACCATTCCTGCTGCGGTGAGGATTTCCCGTCTTTCATGGTGAGTGAGACGGAGCTGCTCGTACGATGTTACTGGGGAGCTCTCACGACATTGCTAGGATTCGAAACCCTTGCATTGGATGGACGCTGTTCGGAGTTGTTCAAGCATGCACGAGAAGCTTCGGGCAGAGGGTGCGAGGATCAGGCTGTGTCTATCGAGTAGCAGCTCCGCCTTCTTCCGCTACTGCAAAGTGCCGTGAGTGGGAGGATCGGTCTGTCTATAAAGCAAGCTTCGTTCGCATCGCGACTCCTCATCCTCTTCAGACTTTAGTCAACGATCACATCAAGCTCATCGTCCATCGAAGAGACCACCGTCAACGATCTCGCTGCCACTCTTGAACCTCACGACTCCAACAATCCAATATCGGGAAACGCTTCCGACAGACACGCCAACACCCACAACAAATCTCCAACGACAGACATGAAGTGTTCCCTCGCCTTCGCTTCCGCGCTACTTTTCGCACTCCAAGTCTCCGCGGCGCCGGTATTCATACAGCCGAAACCAGTCGCATGTCATCGCGGGAGTCCGCTGTGCAAAGGAGATCCACCACAACAAAGGCGGAGTCCGGCGCCGCTGCTGCCACGGATGTCCATAGAGGTGCCAGGTTACCAGTGTCATCCTCACGAGCCGGGCTGCGAAAAGGGAGACCCACCGGTGATTGCTGTGCCCCAACAAAAGCGAGACGAGAGGTATTGTCCGGACGGCAAGTGCGATCCGCCGTCCGCTGGGAAGAGTGCTTGAGATGTGACGTGATAGAGAGGAAAAGGGCGACAGACGTATGGATAGGAGGAATGAGAAGAAGTGCAGGAATTGGAAGGAGAACAGGGAATGTGATGGCTGGATGACATGACGGGATAGGAGGAGAATTTCGAAACGGAAAGAGAGTAGCATGGCGGCGGAAGAAGGGAAAGCGAACTGGGCAAGAGCAGCTGGACTCCTTTGAGGCAGCTTCCATTCACTTATCAGGCGGATCGGACGTTCGTTGGAAGTTGACTTTGTATGGTACTGGAGAGCTACTACAGCCACGTTGGTCTGGAGACGGCGACATTGTGTACCGCTGTCGACTGTACCAAATTCACTCTCTTTCTTGGGTTGTCCGCCTTCTTGACCGTGTTTGCGTACCGTCTCAGCTCTGATTCGGCTTGAGCTATTTCCAAGCATGGCATATCCAGTGATCCCAGTGTGGGCTTCCACAGAGCTCATCCGGACGCCTATGAACATGAATGTCTCAATCACATCATCCCAATAGCCGTCGCCGCGGAAGTTCCGACACTCCCGTTCACAAATGTTGGGACCATATCTCGCGTTGGACGGCTCCGGGAGCACGAGCTGATCCTCACCTCGAATTATGTTATCAGCTTCTCCCTTTCCCAATAATGTCTGCGACGTGATCGCATCGAGACCCTGCTTTGATTTACTAATTGTAAGCCGCGAAGCTCTGTAACAGGTACATTGGTGATCGAAGTTCTGAGGGCTTTCACGTCAGAGCAGAACTCGCAGACACCATGTCGTTCGGTAGCATCGAACAACAGATCTTTGCTTTTTCTTGTCGATGCCTTCTGCATCTCTGCATACTCATTATCTTCCGGCTCGTGATTGATTGTCCGCGAACATGGGAGGAGGATACCATGAAGGAGAGGATAGCAGATGTTCTTCTGGCCAGATTTTCCAAGTGAAAATGCCTAGGGCGTGCGAAACCCCTTCGAGGACTCACAAGGGAGAAAAGGACAGAGTCGTCGGCAGCCAGAGCTGCTGATGTGGTACGACGCCTGTGTAGCATGTGATATCTGTGTGGCATGACCTGCATGCATGAAGAAGCCGTAATCCAATGTCAGTCCCCTGTCGATGCTCAACCTCCTGTCGCCACGACCTGCCGGAGGAAGACCTTTACAGGAGCGCTGGGATGACACTGCGACGTCTTTCTCTCGAACCATCAGTCAATAATCACGGCGAGTTGACATCCAAAGGACAGCGATCTCTGGACTTGTCTCTTAGATCAAGGACCACAACAGGCTGACAGCAGCACAGAGCGCACCCTCCTACTAAGACGATCCGCCTGGAACAAACGTGGGCAACATGAGAATCCTCTCCTTCACCGTCGCTTCGGCGCTGATTCTTGCTCTGCAGGCTTCCGCCGCACCGATACTTAGCGATGGAAGCGCTGTCCACCCAGGATTTTCCTGGAGTGTCGCTGCGCGGAATCCGGAGCCGGATGAAAACAACAACGATACGCACAATCCAATGAAACCTCCCCAAAGTCGTTGTTCCGACCCTGGGCATTGTCCAGGCGGCGGTGGTGGCCGACTGCATGCTACACGGAACCCAGAACCTGAGCCCGAACCATTGAACAATCCCATCCACGGTCCCAAAGCTGAATGCAGTCGTGAGCACCCCGAAGGCTGCAATTTTGACCGGATTATCGCTGCCCAAAGCCCAGAGGCGGAGCCGAAAGCAAACAACAATCCGTATACCAGCCCGAGAACCAGGTGCAATTCTGGAAGTCAAAAGAACTGTCCCGGTGGAGGTGGAGGAGGTGTTGCTGCGCGAAGCCCAAAGGCAGATCCAAGAAAGTAAGGTCTCCCAACCTTCTGTAGTCCGGAAACACCGTGGCACTGTTAAATTCCTGGTTGGCAGTCTGGAGAATGATGATGATGAGATGGGAATTTGAGAAAGGGATGGAAGAAACGGACGGCGGAAGGGCGATCCGGAAAAAGGGGCCAGCGAGGGCGAGGAGAAGACGGAGCGAAAAGGGAAGGCAGGAGGTTCTTTTTGGCGCCTGCCATTCATGTTGTTCCCCTGGCAAGGCACTCAGATGGTTATGGGTCATTCATTCAACATTGAGGGCTTTTTCACGTTGGATGCTCGGGATTCTCTCCATCGCACACTTTTCGCAATGTTGACGATCCGTTCGCTGCGTAGTCCCATACACTCCTTTCTTGGTGATCGAAACAGTCACCCGTCCTGACAATGGTAGCATCGTTCCGGAGCCTCGTTCGCGCTCATCGTCTGAAAGTGCAGCAGTCAGGCTGCTCAGGTACAGCTCGAGAACGGGGACTGCACGCATGTGATTGCGCAGAGTGAGCCTCTACTCTGCTGACAAGCATGATGGTCTCGCATCAATCGGCCACGTTGCCATACGTGACGTCCGAAGAACATCACGCCCGTCCAAGACTTTGGCACCGTTGAACAGGGATGGAGCAACTCCACTGCAGCATTCGCTTGAAAGATGCTCACGTCGAGTGGAATCGGCAACATCTGTCAGGCCAGGGTCGAAAAATCGACGACCATTTTCGCGCAGGGAACAGGTCGCGATGCTGGACGGTGGACCGGAGTCGGAAGATACAGTAGGTCTGTTCCGCGAAGACGTCTTCGATCACGCCAAGCTAGTACAAGTACCAGAGATCGATGATTGGTGGTGTTGGCAGCTGCCCAAAATAGTTCCACCTTCGATAGAGTTGTCCATACCAGGCACCATCCTTGTTTGTCGACCAGCACGATGACATGCAACATCCTGGAAGCAAAGCCTTTCCGTGCTCTTCCGGTGGAATCTTCGCGATTGGTACACGTTGCGGTTGCGCATAAAGAAGTCGCCGCGTCGCTGCCCAAGTCAGACTCAGTCGCACTCTCGAGTCAGCCAAACAGCCCGCCTCAGCCGACATCAAGGAAGACTTCGAGCCTTCATTGCAACTTGCCGGCATCCACAAACGAATTTCAATCAAGCCGGCCAACAAGCACGCTCGACTCTCAGCAAGCTGCCAAGCGACTCGACCAACAACATCAACATGAACACGAACTTCTTCGTCGTCCTCGGCTCCACGCTGCTCCTTGCGCTTCGCGCTTCTGCAGTGCCGGTGCCTTTCGAACCCGACCCGCAATGCGATCTTGAGAACCCCCACTGTAACGATGGCCGCACTTGATAACTGGAGGCGGACGGCGGTGGTATTGCTGAGATACACAATTGGGCCACCGGAGTCGATGGGATGAGAGGGGGAGAAGGGAATGGCAGCAAATTGGAAAAGAGGAGGAAACGGACGGACCGGCGGTGAAGGAGAATGGCATGGCTTTTTGTCTTCAACCATCTCAAGGCATGATGAGGAGTGCTTCACGAGAGTGACTGCAGGGGTTGCGCCTTCGGACAATGTCCATTCGTTTGAGAGTCTCGGTGCAGCGGATGAAATTCAACGGTTGTCTTTGGTACTGCATTCCACTTTGCCAGACCGACGTGGACACTTTTGCCTCCTGAACACCGTGGCGTTGTGTCTGATCCTCGTTCGTGCGTCCTCATGACCAAGTCCGGCGGACTCAATAATGACGAGCCGGTCTGAAAGATCGTCGATCGTCACACAGTATCCGCTGCAGACCGCACTCTCGAGTGTCAGCACTTGGAAGACGACACCCTCTGCTCGGGTGGAAGCTTGCTACAAAGTCTTTTTTCCACGTAGATCGAGGTCGACTGGAAATAGCGCAATACTTTGTGTGTCGGTCACGCTCCTTTACGAGTCGGACACCTTGCGTCTGACGAAGTCTATCTTTTGCTGCTCGAGACGAGTATGCTGCAGCCTTCAAGTCTTGACAGTGAGTCGTGTCCTATATGTACCAGACAGGATGAAAAAGGCTATGTATCCACCGAACCTGCTCGGTAGATGTACTAGCCAGGTGCCAATTTCCCACATGACCAGCCTTGTGGAGCTGTGGAGGAGCATTGCAAGACGGCTTTCGGTGAAGGGGAAAGGCGGCAAAGGACAGGTGTGGACCAGGAGCAGGCATGACAGAGTAGAGACCCAGCCTCGAAGGAGTCTGTATCGAATAGCGATTTCTGAGTGGATGCTTCCGAAGCCGATGCAGGTCTCTGGTCCGGCGTGTCTGAACAACCCAGGCAGCGTCTGGTTCCGAATGCGGCTCCGAGTTCTCTTTGCGATCCTTCGTCTCGGTCGGTTGAGCAAACGTTGTCTGTCCGACTCAAAGTCGGCGGCTGTACGCCTTTCAGTAACGGCACTGGAATTGCAGCCGTTCTTCTCGGTTGGCAATCCTGTCGCACTCAATAATTTACGTCAAATCGACACCCTGCTGACACAACTCCGCCGCCAGACGATCAAACTCCACCCAATCAATCGCATCCAGGTCAATTCCCACCACTGGATCTGGGGTAAGGATATTCCTGCCACCGGAGAAATTCGGCGGCGTCGGGATTCGACCCACTTCGATAGCGGGCATGATGTTCATCGTCGCAGGTGCTGGTCGCTGGGCATAGCCACTTCCCACGTAGCCAGTGGAGCTGTTGTTATACGCCCCGCCAGGTACCCCTGACATCGGCTTGAACGGCGGACTGGGAAGTGCATGTCGACTATACTGGCCGGCGTGCATAATGGGTTTCTGGTCGACCGGAGCCGAACTCTCTTTCTGATGCCGTTTCGCCGCGTTGAGAAGTGCATGGATTCCATCCAGCAGTAGACTTTTCCGCTTTCCCAATTCCAGGGTTGGAATGATCACCTCGAACGCTTTCTTGATAAGTGCCCAAGCTCGACTCTGAATTTGTCCTGGTCGTGGGTATTTGATCTGCTTCAAGAGCGTGACGAGCGCGTACCATTGGAAATGCGCCTGCCAGTGCCATCGCCAGGGTTGAACGGATGGTTCGAGCCAGAGGTCAAGTTGGATTTGGAGGAGGTCCATAGAGAGGATGAATGCGTTTTCGGAGCAGCCGTCTGGGGTTTCCCATTCGCGGTCGAGGTCTACTACTGGGATGCGAGCGATGAGGCGGAGCTTGGTCGCAAAGGTGCGCGCGGTGTTGATGCTGAGCCATTGTAGAGGGACAGTGGGATCGCAAGGGCCGAGGATTTCTTCCTGATACCGCCTCTCGATGCGCTGCATGACTTCGATCTTCTCCGATACCGGCATGTTGGCGTCGCGGAGGTTGCGCCATGTTCCTTGCGGAGAAGCAATGCGTTGCAGACTGCGGGCGACGGAGCAGGATAATACCCGAGCTTGCAGGTAGATCGACTCCGTCGGTCCGCGACTTGGCTCTGGAAGGCGAGACATGGTGGGGAAGAGATCGCTGTCGTTGAGGTTGGCAGGGAAGCCGGTTTCGAAGTCGATCCCCATAAGATCGCCTTCTTGGCCAACTATTTCCGCCATGCGGCCGTCGAAGTAGACGAGCGCCCACCACAGCCTACGACGCATCTCTGTCTCGAAAGGGGCGAGGTTGAAAGATGTGCCATCCCGGGCGAGACCAATTGTGCCAGCGACACGAATGGCAAGGCCGAGAAGGGACCAGACGGTTTGGAAGTCCCCGATCGAGCGCAAGGCTGTGAGGTGTAGGACGAAGGCTTGCAGGACGAGGACGTCGGTTGTGGTGATGAACCCTGCTGCGGAGAGGGCGATTTCGGAAGCATGGCGGTACTTGACGAGAATGTTGGCGCGAGTGTCTTGAAGGTCCCGACGGCATTGTTCGTCGGAGAGAGAGACGGCGCTAATGAAGTAGACGGCTGAAGCCATCGCTTGTTCATTGCGGCCGAGCGCTGGTCGGCCGATCTGGCCCAAGACGATGTGCTGGACTGATGGCGCGTGCGAGAGCTTCATTACTGGGTCGATGTTTGTGACATATGTCTGCCACAGATATACGATGTGCGTCGGTGGTAGTGCTTGGACGGAGGCATTATGTGATGCGCTACCGCCAAACACGAAACTTCGCCCATCGTTCGCGTCCTCTCCATTAGAGGTGTAGGATCCCGTCCGGGCGTTTGCCGCGTGTGAGTCGACCGAGTTCGATTGTTGATCGGGAGCAGTGTTGGGCCGGGGCGATTCGTCTCCAGCAGACTGGTCAGGAGCGATAGCACTCCAGAGATGATTGTTCACATATCTTCCGTCAGACACCAGACGAGCAGTGTTGGTATTCGCACTCGCCGCGGTACCGACAGTACTGCCGCACGACTCCGGGGAGGCATGGTCTTTGATGTTCACGGAAGCCGACTTGAAATGACTAGCATGCGATCGATGTCCATCTGCGGAAGTCCGACCCGGCGAATGTATATCCGAGCTAGCGGTGATGGTAGTCGGATTTCGTTTGGCTCGTTTTCGAGGGGGCGGAAAGACGCATTCAAGGCCAGACTTGGTGCATGCTGTGCAAGGGTACGTTCGGGAACACTTGACTTTTCGGCGTTGACTGGGAACCGAGCGTTAAAGATTAGTCTCGGTTGCGTTGCACATAGAGTGTCTTCGATACCGAGACTGGGGCGTCTTCGGTAGCTGAGGGAATGCTTCTACATACCAGACCGCACAGCTGGGGGTGTGGTTGTCGCGCTTTGGCCCGCTGCTGTCGTCCATTTCCGTGCAAATTCTGTTTCAGATGGAGACGGGAATTCATTCGGCCTCCTCTGTCGACCGCACAATCATGGATACATCTTGATTCGTGGTCGCAGTATGGCAGCGTTCCGGTTTCCAGCGGACATCCGACGTGCATGCATGAGAGCACAGGCGACCAAGGTTCGGCACCGATGGGAAATGCTGGCGGTTTTGATCCCACCACGATGGTACCTTAGCTCGCTGCTTAGTCAAACTCAAGTCATCCGACGATCCGCCCGAAGATCTGCAAGGCTAAGGTAGCACAAAAGTTGGATGCCTTCTGACGTGCCCAAGGGTCTCGACTCCGAAAATGCTCTCGGCGGTCGCAGTGTTTTCAATAAAGGCCACAGAGCGTGAACGTTAGCTCGATTGTCGCTTCTTGAGTTATGCTCGCTACCAAAGGGAAACTTCGGACGAGTGGAGCAGACTCACGTGCGACGAACGACGCTGCCCATCGGACCGAAGCCAAGTACTAAGCGACCAAGACGGCCTTGTTCTTGACCAGAGGAATCCAACGAGAGATCGGCAGTCGCTCATCCCGCTATACGACGGAAGATGTGGAAGCGTTTCAAACTGGAAAATGTGGTTTTGCACACCATATTGCCGCTGTGCTGAAACTATTTTCGAAGCACACGTTTCTGTCGATTTTCCTGGCCAAGATCACTTCTTGTCCTGCTGCTTCTGGAATGCCTCAAACCCTGCCTGTACACTCCTCGCCAGGCTCTCAGCCCTACCCTCCGCATCCTCAGCATAGTCGACACCAGTAGGGCGCCAGCTGAACCAGCTCTCCGCTCGAGCACCTTCAGGAGCATCAAACAGCCCCATCGCGACATCGGTGTAGTGTCTCCGGTCATCAGCATTATAGAACAATGTCGCGCCGCAATCGCCGCAGAAGTAGCGGTGAATTCCAGGTGAGGAAGTGTAGTGCTTCACCGTGCCAAACTCCATTGAATGAGGGACGGGAGTCTTGCCTTCCGCGTCGAGGAAGATGTCGCAGGGAGGGACGAATGCCCAGCTGGTGACTTCCATGCCCAAGGCGAGGCGGCAGGAATTGCATACACAGAGCGAGCATAAGAACTTGGTGCGGTTGTCTTGAAGCCAGTGCGTCTCGCTCTCGGGAGGCAGTTCGGACTCTGGACAATCGTTGGGCGGGGTCGAAGGCCAATACTTCTCAGTCAAAGCTGACTGGTTCGAAGGACGGGCAATGTAGAACTGTGTGCCTTTACATTTGCAGGAGCCATGCAGCAAGTCTTTTGGAGATGATTTGGGGACAGCTTCTTGTTCTGCACCAGTCCAATCGAAGGGAAGCTGTTCGCCCTCGTGGTAGTTTGCCGGCCACCGTGCCAGAGTCTTGCCTTCAATGGACGGTAGAAAGGTAGCAAGCCCGCCGTCGATGGTGTCCCGAATCTGTATGTGTGCTCCGAACTCCACGATACCGTCCAGCTGCTCCATACTTCCAGTAGCGACAATCCATAGGAACTTGCTTTCATCTTCACCGCTGATACGATAACGACCCATAGCTTGCGCACCACAGATCGGGCAGAAGTACACCGTGCCCCGCTGGGTGGGCTTGAACGTGCTTAGCTTTTCGAGCATTGGCTGGAAAGGTTCAAACGAGCTAGGCAGGAAGGCTGGAGTGGTTGCCAAAGCACCTGACACGCGGCGACAGGTGGTGCAGTGACATATGTGGCCATAGAGGGGAAAGGCGGTAGATGGGAGGGTGATGTCGTGGTTGAAGGTGCCGCACAGGCACATGGCTCTGACGGTCTTCGTTTCTTCTGCCATGATTGTGTCGTTGGAGAGGGGAGGAGTGGAGGTTGAAGGAGATGAAAGATTGGAGGAGATTTGGATGGACTTTATGGCTTGCGAAGTGAGGTGGGATGTTCCTGCCGTGCTCCTTCCAATGCACTCACTTACCAAGCACGCATGAGCTGAACTGCACCTTAGACCTTATCTTGCTACGATACGAGGGCCGTTGATGTTGTTCACCGGTCAGTAGCAGACGAAGGGTATCTCTCAACAAGCGAGGGAGATGGTTTATCTCCTGCAGCAATTTTCGTCGTAAGTTAAGATGTCCTTCGAAGGAAGCGGACACGGTGACCGAGGGGAAGCTACGACCAATGCCAAGGCCGGGCCGATGCGTCATGCCGCATGCGGCGAACCGTTCGTGTCGTGTTTTGAGAACTTTCAATTGATCAACTTCACTTTCGCGACAACACCACAACATTGCGCCGGGAACATTTCCTGCTCGCGCGCATCCGTCAAGTTCTACCGACACAAAACCGGACGGGACCCAGGTTCTGTCCAGACGATCAAGGCGTCTTTTATCTGCTCGCACCGCGCAGCTGCGCACAGCTTGAAATCGCTTTCATCTTGACCACCCACTTCCGACACCCTCGAGAAACACAAACACTCTTATCGCCGTTATGGGTGACCACTACCGACCAGATGAGCGACGTGACTATCGCGATCACTACGACAGCTATCCACGCCGCGCCTCGCCTCCCCGCCGCACCAACGATAACAATGACAGCGGCTTTACCTTCCGCGGCGCCGCCAACGATAACCACGCACCGCCACCACCGCGCCGTGCCGAAGAGAACTTCTCTTTTCAGGCTGGCGGACCGCCAGCTCCTCGCTTCGAACCGAGCAATGCGCCACCGAATAAGAATCGCGACCGTCGCAATGACCGTGGACGCGGACGAGGACGAGGCCGTGGTCAATTCCGCGGCCGCGGAGGTCGTGGATTTTTCCCAAGACCGGCGCACTCCCGAGACCTGCTCAAGAACAACGATCGTGCGACCACACCCGAGCTCATGGAGGGCATGAACGAAGGAGCAAAGTCACAATACATTGAATACGTCTCCAGCAGTGAGGACGATGCGGACGCCGCTAGTACCGGCGGTGATCTGGCAGATGATGCGCCACTTCATAAGCGCGCGAGGACTGGAGTCGATGCCGCTGCAGCAGACTCAGTGCCAAAGTGGTCCAATCCCGATCCTTACACAGTGTTGCCGCCCACCGACTTCAGTGTGGCGCCAAAGAAAGACATTGTGCAGACAATTCGCAAGGCAAAGGTTGAAGCTGCAGCTCAGAATGCTAGCACCAACGCGATCAAGGAAAATGCCGACTTCATCTCTTTTGATGATCTCCAGGAAGAAGAAGAGGAGGAGGAAGTCGAGCAAGACGACTATGAAGACATCCTGCAAGAGTCACATCACCAAGCAGATCGCCCACATATGTCACCGCCAGCCGCTCAACCCCAAAATCGCCTTACACGCGACAGTTCCCGATCCGAAGGCGAGATCGATGAGGACGGTGAGATGGCCGAACCCTTCGGTGTCGACCTTGGCTTCGCCATCACACCCAAGTTTGGCAACGAAGCATCCAGCAGTAGCACCTTTCCTCCACCTGCGCCTCCCAGTAACGTCGTCGAGGCTCTGCAGGACGAAGAGATGGACGATGCAGTGGTTGCCACTCGGCTGGTTGCCGGTACCAAGCGCAAGCGTCGGGATAAGCACAGTAACGACTCCGCCGGATACATCGTTGAGGAGTGGCAGGAAGATGGCACCAACCCAACGCCCTGGCACGAGAGCACTGGCACTTTCACAGCGTACGTCGGTCTCCAGTAAGTCATCTGACAAAAGTCATCTGACCTTCCACACGTGTTGAAGCTAACAGATTTCAAGTAGGTTACACAAGGAGATACTCGCATTCTACAACTTTGTCCGACCGACGGACTACGAAGAGAAATGCCGCCTGGATCTCATTGCCCGAGTCGACCGGACTTTGAAGACTTGGAGGGGCAATCCTAGCGAGGTTTCCATCAAGAGCTTCGGGTCATTTGCTTCGAACCTCTACCTACCCAACTCTGATATGGACCTAGTTGCCGTCTCAGAGAGCTACCTACAGGGTGGTCGGCAAGTCTTCTGTCAGAGCAAGAATCAGATGCGACAGCTTCAGTTCTACTTGGAACGCTCTGGAATTGCTGCTCACGGCACGGTGACCGGTATCCTAGGAGCCAAGGTTCCGATCATCAAGTTCATTGACGCGAAGACGGGTCTCAAGGTGGACATCTCTTTCGAGAATGACTCGGGTCTCCGGGCGATTGAGACGTTCGAGGCCTGGAAAAAGCAATTTCCCGAAATGCCTGTCCTTGTCACGGTCATCAAGCAATTCCTCCTCATGCGTAATATGAATGAGGTCCATACCGGTGGCATTGGAGGATTCACCATTATCTGCTTGGTTGTCAGCATGCTGCAGCTGAAGCCGCCAAGCGATCGTGCAATGAGCGATATCGAAGGTCGCTACGGCGAGCTCCTGCTCAACTTCCTCGACCTGTACGGTAACAAGTTTATTCTTGGCAACGTTGGCATCGAGTTGAACCCTCCTCGGTACATGGACAAGTACACGTACCGCGGTCGCGCCAAGATCAACGCTACAGGCCTTACCATCATCGACCCCAACCGTCCGGAGAACGACATCTCTGGCGGCTCGAAGAGAGTCGGCGAAATTTTCGGATGTTTCCGAAGTGCGCTGTCATTGATTCAGAAGCGCCTTCACCAGTTCAGCAAGGACAAGGATCCCAATACCAGTATCTTGGGATGCATCCTCGGTGGCAGCTACACTTCGTTCTTTTCTCAGCGTGATCGTCTCTTGGTCGCCTCGAGAGACATCAAGCCTGGTCGTGACGAGCGCGGACCCCCAACACGGGAAGAGCGCGGACCTCCACCACGAGACTCGTACCAGCGCGAACCGTCTCCCCACGCGCGTGGTGACCGTCATTCCGAGCTGCGCCGTAGAGATGCTCGCTACGAACCTGGCTATGAAGCTGAAGATTCCTACCGCCCAGCACGCAACGTCTCACGAGACTATCATGAGCGCGACAACGAAGATCTATACCAGGATCGCGATTCCTATCGATCAAACCGTCGATCGCGCAGCCCGCCACCTTGGCAGAGGCCGCAGCACAACAACGCTCCATTGCCACCATCCTACATGCAGCAGCAGATGTACCCTCGCGGCCAAGGGCGTCCTCCGCAAGGACCACCGCGCGGTCAGCAACATGGCTACAACAATGTCCCGCCACAGAATTATAACAACGTCCCACCTCCAATGCAGCATGCACTTCCACAGCGACCTCAATCCGGCAGTTACTCCAGCAACACTGGCTATTATGCTAGCGCAAATCATCAAGGGTATGCTCGTCCTTATGCGTACGCACAATATTGGCAGTCTCCTTGGTACTCGTACAATTACAGCCAGGCTCATTCTCAGAATGGGTCATACGCACCTGGCCATACAGCGTACCATACACACCAGGCTCGTTCTCAGAGCGGGAACCATCCTCCTGGTCATCCGACACGGCAAGCGCAGCTCGCGGCACCCCCTCCACCGCGAGATGAGCCTCCGCCGCCGCCTCCTCCCCCTCCTCCTTCTGACGAAATTCCTCCTCCCCCACCACCAGGCCCTGTCCCCTCATGGGTGCCATGGGCTTGAGTGTAGTGGTTTTCTAGATTTGTGCTGACCCTCGCATAGGGATTCTCTGCCACGTCCATTGCCCGCTGCCTCCGGATCCCATTCCCGTAAGAAGGGAAAGAATAAGAAGCAGAAGACCAGTGGACTACAAGGGAATCCCATCGACCTGACCTGATCTGGCCATTGCCGGAGTGCAGGAATTTGGGAGCTGGACCGAAGAAAACAACAAAACCCCGAAGAGCGCTGCCCATCGCCTTGACCTGATCTGGCCATTACTGGTGTCTGGACCTGGAACGAGGAAGATCTGGGACGATTGACGGGCCACGGCTTACGAATCACGGATTTCGGGAAAGGTTGAACGATGCATGCGAATGCGTGATTATGTTTGTGGATCTTCTTTTTTGCTTTGCTTGTGCTTTTGACACGGCATGATACCCATGTACTATTAGGATCGCCAAAAGTTGACATGATCACAGGACGACGGCGCCGCGCGGAACAGACTACGAGGAGAAGACCAGACGACTAAATGATGAGCGAGATGCATGCGCGAGTGGTCGAGAGGAGTTGTGGAGGAACAATGTGTCTGTTCTGCCTGCTTGTTGCGCGCACCGCATGCGCGAGAATCGGCGCCGTCTGTCCACCTGGCTTCTTCTTCTTCGTTGTACTTTTTCCTTCTTTCCCTTGTCTGGTCGTCCACTATGTGCGTGTCAGTTATCACTCGGGTACTCACTGATCACAACAACTCCATTATGGGCATACTGACTACTAGGCTCGACGAATGACACAACACAGAGGGGAACCTGGGGCTTTGAAGGGAACACGGGGGCTCGGGCTTCACAGCCCTTCGAACTTGAAACAGAAACACAGTGGCACAACGACCTTTCGATCACCACAGCCGAAGCTACACTTCATTGAAGGAACGGCTATCTATGGCTCATCTCCCCACGAGGGAACTTTTCTCATCGTCTCTTCCGCGTCAAAGCGGGGTGGCGGAGAGGAAGGACGACCCAGAGAATCCAACGAACAATTCTCTTCTGCACGCAAGGCTAACATGCCTCTCCCCATGTCACCCCTTCCCTCGTCCTCGCTTCCAGAGTGCCGAGTTCATCGCTTCGAGCTTGCCGCCGCTTCGTGGCGAGACGCAAGATTTGGAGGGACTGCAGTCGAGTCCTTGGCGCAGTGGCCGTTGCTGTCGGCGAGGGAAGCGGTGGAGAGGAGGGTGGGGCATCGGAGCAAAGAGGTGCGCTCACTTCCGCGTCGAGACGGAGTGGCCTTCGAGGGAGTATTGGTATCGGCCGGGAGAGATCTGTTGGCTGCGGGTGAGCTTTGAGCGCGTGCGGGAGTGGCGCGAGGCGAGGCAAGGCGAGCTGAGCTGGAGACGGCTTCCGAAGCGGCGGTGGCACTTGCGGCTGTGCTGGGGCGATGGACGGCGCGGTCGAGAGACGAATGGTCGGGATGGCTGGAGAGAGGCGAGGAGATGGGAGCCGAAGGTAAGGCCCTGGGTGGAGGCGGTTCGCGGCGTGATGGCGAGTCGCTGGAGGGTGGCTGCTCAGAGGGATTGCTATATTGAAGTGGTTAGAGGACCTTCCGAGGGGAGTCTGGGCTGAGGTGATTCGATCAGGAATATGTACCGGTTGTGTCGGAACGGAGAGGACGAAGATATCTCGACGATGCTGTCACGAGTCGTCAGTACATTCTCCGATCGGAAACCTTGGTCGTCTGCGATGAGCCCGAAGGATGAGATGAGATGCGCACCTTCTTCACGCCAACGGCGTCCCATCGCTTTCTTCCGCCACGCCACAAGTGCGAAACAGAACAGGAACCAAGCGCTCAGGCCCGAGATAGCAGCCCAGAAGATTGAGACGGGAGCCGAGGGGGGAAAGGAGAGGAGGACGAAGATTGCGCAGGCGAGGGAGGTTAACGAGAGGAGGAGGAAGATGAAGAGGAGGATGAGGCTTGATAGCCGGGGAGGGCCAGTCGTGGAAGTCATGGTGGTTGTGTTGGAGATACGGAAGAGGAAATGAAGAGAAGAGATGGAGAAGAGATGAGTTCTGTATTATGTGAAGGGTGGATCATGTTCTGATGCGAAAGATTTTTTACCATTGTCGGAGGCCTTTTCATTCTTATTGTGGACATTTGGATGTTATTAAGGTCTGCGATTGTTCGCGGGGATTGCATTATTTGAGAGCAGATGTGAATCAGGCCCTCAGGTTGACGGCGCCGCTTTCGCACTGAAGAAAACATATCGGTGAGGCCGCCAATTGAATGGACTCGCAGCACTAGCTGTGGATGGCGACACTGGGATAGTCGAGCTGAATACCGCAAGAGCAGGGAGGAAACATAGGAGAACATCAGACTCATACGGTGAGATTCTGATGCTAATTGCCCGCTAGCACTGTTGATCCCAGGTAGGCCGTGCTGGGTAAAGCTGCGACTACGACATCGACGACCAACCGACCACGACGAACGGCCGGCCGAATATTGCTTGGAGCATGCATAGTGTCTGACTTGGGAGTATGGCCCGAGACGCATTTCATCGTTTACTCAAAAGTTCCTGTCACAGGTCGGGCTGGCAAAGCGCAATTTCGAAATGTCTCGTGCGCTTCGTAAATAAGCTTTGCTTAGCGTCGCAAAGCCGAGTGAATGAAAACCGCTGAGCGCAGCTGGAGCTCTAGAAGTGCCCTCACAAACAACATGACTACTCCAACTGTTCCGAAAGAGTGGTATAAGCATTTGTATCTGGAGACCGTCGAAATATGCCAAAATCTCGAGCAGCATGTTCGCTGCGAACCGTAGCCCGCGTCACTCCGTACAGAAGCTAGCAGTTCCGGTCTGCTATTTTCAACCACAGAACATGTGTTTATCATATCTTCTCTCTTCCGCGACCTGCATCTCACCTAATGTTAAGTTCATGCATCACGATAAGCCAATCATCGCTCGGCCGTCAACTACGCTCGTCGTGGTTCCGCTACCTCGTCCCAAGTCCCGCCAAGAAGAATCAGAAGCTCGGCCAAACACCGGCGCAATGTGATTGACATGTATATTCCACAAAGTTCCCCCATCATCCAATCAAGCAAAACCGCCCATTTGGCCGATTCGCAAGAATTCGGGCTTGTAGTAATATAACGAAGTGGAAAGGTTTTCTGGACTCGTGTTGTGATGGTAAGAGTTTCTTTTGCTGTTTCGATGGTCGTCCAGCATGACGAGAGAACTCATTTTCTTTTTGTTCGCGCTGAATAGGACGTGGTCCCTAATGTTTCCGTTATTGCGGTGTTGTGTGTTGCTTCGTTTCATTAAAGGCTCAGGTCGCGGGTTCGAGCGCGACCCGGAGCTGGCTGAGATTGAGCTTTCTTGAATGTCATCTAAATTAATCTTAATCATGGAACGGAGACGCCGACAGATCGGATCAGTGAGAGGCGCTTGGGATTATGGGTCAGGAGAACGACGGCAGGAGACACCTGCCTGATCCAGTCCGACCAAAAGTGCACTGCAGCGGCGTGAAAGTTGCTGCTTCCTTACAGCTACCGCTGAGAGCTTTAGTAGCGTGCGGCTTCTGGTATTATTCAAGAGCACGGCCTTATCTTGGCTTCCTTCCTCTGTTGCGTCGCATGTTATTATCATTGTTATCGCAAATGCTCAAGCATACACCGATCCGCGCCACGACAAGCCCATCATCAATGCCGTCCAAGATCAAGGACAAGCACCCCCTTAGAATGCCTTTTAGGTTTTACTAAGCGAGAGACCAAGACGATCGCCAAGAGAGGACGACCGAATCGTGGCAGCTCTTCTCGACATGGCCTAATTGTCTCTTATCGACCTCGAACGAATCTCCACGTCACCCTTCAATTCCTACCCGAGGCACTCCATCTCCGATCGCCAACATATCGTGTCGATCTGAGGGTCTCTTGCGGAATAGATCCAGCTCACGTGTGGCATGTCAATACGAAAAAGCAGCAGCCTGAGGAAAAGCTCGTCGCACCGCCGCTGGTCCGCGCGCGTGTGGACGCAAGAGCTATGCCCACCCCTATCACAAAGACGTGTCTGGCCCTCGCAGGGAGTAAGAGCGCAGATGGCAAATGAAGCAAACCTTCAGATTCGCTGCAGGAACCTGTCGTTGTCTCACTCACGAGTGTCTACATATCCCGTGTAGGTTCTCGAGTGGACCTTGGGTGTCCAAGACACGTCGAACGATTCAGCGCACAGATCACGCGCTATGCTTAGATCATGGCACTTTCCGCGGAGAAGATGGACCTGGAAACTGGATCATCCTGATTGAGACTCTCATGTCCAAGTAGTGGAGAAGGCGACTATAGGGGCAGAAGAAGACGAACAGCATCTTTGTGACGGGACTAGCGCTCGGTCCACGCTACCTAGGTGATCATTTCGAGATTGAACTCTAGGATGTAGCTGCCAACCATGCCCATCGCAATTTCTACAGCTTTTCGAGAACTATCCAAATAGGAGAGAGGTATGAAAGTAAGGCAAACGATCGTGTTCGCTGCAGAATCGGGAGGAGAATTCACTTCTCTCGCCGCGTCTCTGGGATATGGTCGAGCGTCTCACAGCCGGTGGAAACGATTCTTCAACTATGGGCACCGGCACCACCACCACCACAATGAGGGCGCGCGAACCTCCAAATCAAGTGTGGTGGTGGGTGGGGTCTGCGGCATGGGTCGCTGGGCCGAGCGCTCAAAGGGCTGGAGGGCAGATTGGGAGGTGAAGTAGCTGCTGTGCGGCCGACGACTACGAGTCGAGTGAAGTAAAATATTACGTTCGCAGCAAGACCCGTAATGCACTTCACCGCGGTCTCGACTTCCTCCGAACATAAACTGCGGTATCAACGTGGTGAGAGACCTTCCCACTTTGAAAACATCGACACCATCAGGGGCTATGCTCGAGCAGCAGCTGCGCGAGCTGATGGAGTGCGGAGTCCGTACGTGCCAGTGCTATCTTCATGGCATAGAGACGCGCAGACTGTCTCGTAGCTCGAAAGAGACCAACAAGTGACTTCGCATCTCGCTTTTACCTCCTTCTCAGTGCGCTCCTTCCAAGTGCTCGAATTCGGTGTGTAGGTGCGGAATTTGGGCTTCTTTTTTGTAAAACATCCTTGACTTCTGCGAAGGACTCCACACTACCTTTCTTACAACAATACTCCGAAGCAGAAAGGGCTGAACCGGTGATGGTCTCTCTTCACTTGCCAGCATACCACGTCCGTCTCCTACATATCACATGTGCGACAGTGCGTAGTAACGGAAAGAATTGGCAGAGAGAGAAGCACATAGCAGTGAAAAGGGGCCCAAACACTAGAGAGCATGCCAAGCTCTCAAGCAAATGGGATAGAAAGAGAGGGACGAAGTGAAGGGACAGATCGGGTATAACTTGTATATACATATCAAAAACGTCCAACACCTTTCTGCAACCGGACCGCTTCAAACTAGCACGCAATGGCTTAACCCCAAAATCGCTCTACAATTTCGCAAAAGCCTGTGGTACTTTCCCATTCATCTCCACCAACGTGCTCTTATTCTGCACCCAGTTCTCCAACCCCTTTCGTCCATTCTCCACCCCCAACCCACTCAGTTTCCATCCACCCACAGGCATCTCCGCCGGCGACTCACCCCACGTGTTGATCCATGTGATCCCCGCTTCTAGCTTTGCAATAATCTTATGCGCAAGATCGATATCCTTGGTGAATATCCCCGCCGCGAGACCCATACGTGTGTTATTCGCGCGGGCGATGAGGGGTTGCAGCCAGGTGGGATCCTGGCCAAGCTGAGGAGGGGAGAGTGTGTTGTCGGAGTAAGGAAGGATACACATCACGGGTCCGAAAATCTCGTCGGTGGCGATGAGCATTTCATCCGTGCAGTTTGTGAAGACGGTGGGTTTGGTCCAGAATCCGTCTTTACTCGCTCCCGCGGGCAGGTTTTCAGGGAGTCCCTGCCCGCCGGTGAGGAGTTTTGCGCCGTCGACTTTGATGCCGTGGGAGATGTACTGCTGTACCTTTGCATGGTGGACTTTGGAGACCAAGGGTCCGAAATTGGTGTTTGGATCGAAGAGGTCGCCGGGACGGATGTTCTTCATTTCTTCGAGCAAGCGTTTCTCGAAAGCGGGGAGGAGGGATTGAGGCACGAAGACTCTTGTGCCGTTCGTGCAGACTTGGCCCGTGGAGAAGAAGTTTGCCAGCAGAGCCGCTTGCACGGCGTTTTCGAGGTCCGCGTCGGGGAGGATGATGCAGGGTGACTTCCCACCGAGTTCCATGGTGACGTACTTCATCCCGCTGGCGGCGGAGGCGGCGACTTTGGACCCTGTGCTGACTTGGCCGGTGAAGCTGACTTTTTGAATCGCCGGGTGGGAGGTCAGCATGGCACCCACGTCGCCGGCGCCTTGAATGACGTTGAAGACTCCGGGGGGAACGCCGGCGGCAGTGTAGATTTCAGCGAGCCGGAGGGCGTGGAGAGGGGTGAATTCGGACGGTTTGTAGACCATTGTGTTACCCGCAGCGAGACAGGGTGCGGACTTCCACAGGGCGATTTGGATGGGGTAATTCCAAGCACCGATGCCCGCGCAGACGCCGAGGGGGGATTTGGTGGTGTAAACCCAAGCGTCGGGACGGTGGTGGGTGGTTTCACCGTTCAGGCCGCCGGAAGCGATGAGGTTGGCGTAGTATTCGAGGACGTCGGCGCCCGTAACGACGTCGACAGTGGAGGTTTCGGAAAAGGCTTTGCCGGTGTCGTGGGTTTCGACTGTGGCGAGGGAGTCGTTTTCTTGTCGGAGGAGGGCTACGGCTTTGAGGAGGATGCGGGAGCGTTCCATGGGGGAGAGGGCGGACCAGATGGGGAAGGCATGTTGGGCGGATTTGACGGCGGCGTCGATGGAGAATTTGTCGGCTTTGCAGATTGTGGCGATGGGGGTGTTGGTGGAGGGGTCGATGGATTGGAAGGTTGAGGAGGTGTGTTGTCGTTTGCCGGCGTAGTAGAGAGGTTGGAGGTCGTAGTTGGGAGGAGACATGGTGGAGGAGTGGTCGTAAGATAGATGGTGGTAGGAAGTGGAGTGAGCTCGGAGATGTCGACTGCCTGGGTGCCGGCCTCAGTACTGCTTTCTCCTGAGGTCGAGCAAACGTCAAGGACGAGGCTCTGTCGATGAAAGTCGGCTAGAGACGGCGAAGATGCCGATGAAAAACCGTGACGGTACTGGTGAGGTGAAGTGAAAGACGGAGAGCCAAGCTAGGGATTAGCGTTGGACGAATGGAGAAGCAGCAGCCGATAAAGTAGTACGACCGTTGAAGTGGGCTACGGGAGGTTGGTGGAAGGATTCACGGACAGAAGTCGAGGTGCAGGATGGACTAGGACTAGGACTAGTTCTACCGTAGAGCCGTTCATGCAGGGCTGGGCGGGGCTAGGAGGAAAAAGCTAGTTCTACCTTACGACGGCATTTTTGCTTGGCTACCTTACGAATCTGTGGATCGCGAATGCAGGAGCGACGAGATGCGGTGGAGGAGTACTAGCGAGGTGCGCTTTCCAGTGCTTGATTCTTTTCGGAATAGCAAGATTGTCACAACGGACACAGTAGCAAACATCGAAGTGTACAACCACCACATACCCCTCCCTCAATTGAGTTTCCGGTGGCTGCATTGGCCAGAAGTCGTGAGACAACGACATGGACGACGTCGGATACTTACAGGCCTGGCCTTACGATAAGGCGATGAGATCACGAGAGCGCTGTAAGAGACGAAGTCAGTCGACTTTTTCTTCCATTTGACGAGAAACGGCGGGACGGCAAGCGTCGGATGGAAAATCTCGAATCTCCCGCCCTATACTAGTTCTAGCGTGTCCGATCTCCTTGGTGGAGTCGACGCACGTTTTTGTCACGAGCCGAAGCTTTTTTGCTACCTTAGACTACTTATCGATAGCGGGAGTCCTGGAGTCCTGGATCAGCCCCGAGCACCGCATCTCTTACTTTTGCTCCCTCTCACTCTCACTCTCACTCTCTGTCCTCTCCTTTGACATCCACCTTTCGATTTCACGATTGCGTGAATACAGCTCTCTCTCTCCACCCTCACTGCCACACCCACAACAACCTCCACCACCAACCCTCACCCACCATGACGACCAACGAACTCCCCACCTCCGACCTCAACTCCTACGACTTCCTCATCGTAGGAGGAGGAACCGCCGGCTGCGTCGTCGCTGCCCGTCTCGCCGAATACCTCCCCACCAAGCGAATCCTGCTCATCGAGGGCGGTCCATCAGACTACAATGACGACCGCGTCCTTCTCCTCAAAGATTGGCTGTCCCTCCTCGGAGGCGAGCTCGATTACGACTACCCCACCACCGAACAACCCCACGGCAATTCACACATTCGTCATTCGCGAGCAAAAGTACTAGGAGGCTGCTCCTCACACAACACCCTCATCTCCTTCCGTCCGTTCGAATACGACTGCAAGCGATGGGTGGCCCAAGGCTGTAAAGGATGGGACTTTTGCACCTTCACTCGTCTGCTAGATGGCATTCGTAACACAGTACAGCCCGTACACGCCCGTCACCGCAACCAGCTCTGCAAAGATTGGGTCAACTCTGGCTCGGAAGCCCTCAAGATCCCGGTGGTCACCGACTACAACCAAGAGATCCGCTCCACCGGCGCCCTCCACCCCGGCATCGGCTTCCTCTCCATCTCATACAACCCCGACGACGGCCACCGCTCCTCCGCCTCCGTCGCTTACATCCATCCCATCCTCCGCGGCGACGAGTCCCGCCCCAACCTCACCATCCTCACCAACGCCTGGGTCGGCAAGATCAACACCTCTGGCACCAAAGTCCTCGGCGTAGACGTCACCCTGCAATCCGGCTCCACCCACACCCTCACCGCCAAATGCGAGACCATCCTCTGCGCCGGTGCAGTCGACACCCCTCGACTAATGATGCTCTCTGGTCTCGGCCCGAAATCCCACCTCGAATCCCTCTCCATCCCGGTCGTCAAAGACATCCCCGGCGTCGGCGAGAACCTCCTCGATCACCCAGAATCCATCATCCTCTGGGAACTCAACAAACCCGTCCCGCAAAATCAAACAGTCATGGACTCCGATGCGGCCATGTTCATCCGTCGCCAACGTCCCAACGCCAACCACGACGACGGGGAGATCATCGACATCATGGCTCACTGCTACCAAGTCCCCTTCGTCTACAACACCGAACGACTCGGCTACGACGTCCCCGTCGACGCCTTTTGCGTGACACCCAACATTCCCCGTCCTCGATCGAGGGGTAAACTCTACCTCGTCAGCAACGACCCCAAAGTCAAACCCGCCCTCGACTTCCGCTACTTCTCCGACCCCGAAGGCTACGACGCCGCCACTATCGTCGAAGGCCTCAAAGCCGCCCGCGAAATCGCGCAGACCGCACCCTTCAAAGACTGGATCAAACGCGAAATCGCACCTGGACCCGCTATCACGAGTGATGAAGACCTCTCCGAGTACGGTCGTAGAGTGGCGCACACCGTGTATCACCCGGCCGGCACGACGAAGATGGGAGACGTCAAGACGAATCACATGGCGGTCGTGGATCCGGAGTTGAAGATTCGAGGCCTGCAGAATGTGAGGATTGCGGATGCGGGTGTTTTCCCGGAGATGCCGAGTGTCAATCCCATGTTGACGGTGTTGGCGATTGGGGAGCGGTGTGCAGAGATTGTCGCCGGGACTTGGGGGTGGAGTGGGCATGGGAAGGCGAGACTTTGAGGGAAATGTGCATGGTTTTTTGGAGGGAGTGGCGATTTCAACATGGAGCTACGAGGATTGGATGCGAATTCGGAGTTCTGGGACATGGACCTTGTGAGACGCCGGGATCAACGGTCAGGTAAGAACAAAATTGAGCACGAGAGGAAGGAGAGGCGATCAGGTTATATATATACTAGGCCCGGCGCACTTTTGTGTATATGCGAGCGAGATACCCTCTCTTTTACGGAAAAGCCACCAGCGGATTTTTGTCTTCCGTTCGGGTCAGACTCTTGTGTCTCTTCAGGATCGTCAACCACGTCGCCAGAGGATAGTTGTCTAAATTATTGAGCGTTCAAGATGACGCTCTCCTGCCCGGCTTGACAGACTGACGGAAAAAGAGTCGCATCCGCATGCGTTGGACGGATGATGACGGTGGATGGAGACAGGAGAGGGAGATGGGCTTGGGACGAGAGTGGGGACTTTGAGTCAACGGCAAAGAAGGTGATGTATGGACCGGTAGAGGAGCTTCTTGGCGTGGCGTGCTCGGATGCGAGTGAGCAATCACGTTGTTTGGTCCGACACTTGCACGAGACTGATGTCTCGTCTTCTTGAAATTTTGATGGAGAGAGGGGATGTTGTTCTTAGCTGGTGGGGGAGGCGGGGCTTGCGTATGCACGGAAATGGAGATGAAGCCGCTGGGAGTTTGGAGCTTGAACGATTTGTACGAGATTGGAAGAGCTGAATGGCCGTGGAGCCGCGAAAACGTCTCATCCAGCCCTCACTCCGTTTTCTCCATTCCTCCATTTCGCTAAGCCTCCACTCTCCTTCTTCCCAAATCACCCTTGTCACTTCCTCTCAAGAACAAATCATAACCCCGTTGTGGTAGCCGCAGCCACCGTTGAAAGTCTTGCACGGATGTTTCTATTCGATGGAGAAGAAGTTTAGCAAGACACGGCGATCGTCGGCAAAAGGACTTCACGGAGAAGGATCGAGGACGTACGATGTCGCAGGATGGGGTGTTACTTTTGCTGATGTTGCAGACGCCGGGGAGGGTGTTGGAACCGGGCGTGCATTGCTGGGAGTAGAAAATCAGTCTGGGTAAAGAAGAGGGCAGGAGAGGCGGTTGAGAAGGGCACTGGCGTACGTGAGCGAAAGCAGTAGCAGTCATCATAGAGAAGATGGCGGAGAGCTTGAAGACGTGCATTTTTGCTTTGGTGTTTGGTGGAGACTTTTTGGTCTTTAATGGGACTTCAAAGCCGAGTTTGAGGAAATTGATGAGGAAAGAATAAGGAATCTTTCGAAGAGGTGTCAGATCCTCATGCGTGTCCTCATCGGCTCTGCAGGCTGGTGGTGTTTTGCCTCTCGGAACGCGCTGAGTGTCCCGAAAGTCCGAAGTGTCATTAATGGCTGATACTTTGCCAGGGCTGGGAACAAGGAGCTGAAATGAGTGCTCGTGCGGAGCGAAATCGAAAGCAGCCCAGGGTGGAATGCTCGAACGATGTTTCGGGGAGTGAGAACCAAAGTTCGATACTTGCTAGGTACTCCTTTACTCTCTGGCTCCTCCCCTGCACCCTCCATCCAAGCCCTTGTCCATCCACACCGCACATGTCTGGTGGTTTTTGGTGCCGATACGACTTTCACAATGGGCTTGGAAAGGAAGATCGTCCGTTGGGGAGACTTCGGACGCTCATATGTCTTCTCCTAGCACGGCACATCGACACGTCTGAAGTGCATTCTAAGCATTCCGAAGATCCGAATCCTCCTTGAGGGCCTTGGAAGATTGCCGGCAGAGGCTGCGAAGCATCGACCAAGACTGTTGATCACATGGTCAACCAGCGAGCGCTTCGAGGCTCCATTTCATGCAGCCGACTCAAGCCAAGGGAGTCGTACCACCTTTCCGGTGGGCTTGATGTGCTTACTGCACAAACGTAGCAACAGACTGGAACTTGGAAGATTGTCACAGAAGTCGATGTACCACAAGTCACCAATGAAAATGTACATCCACATCATGTTCGTTCCCTCCAGTTGCTGCCCTCGACCCAGAAACTCACTGCGCTTCCGTCCAGTCTCGCTTTAGCTCCACTCTCTCTGACTGCCACTCTCCTCCACCGCCCCATCCTTGTCTCCAGACCGCTCCAGACGCCTTCCTCAAGAACATATCAACACCCCGTTGTGGTAGCCGCAGTCGCCGTTCTTGGTATTGCATGGATGATGCTAGCAGAGGAAAGAAAGGTCAGCAAGACCAGCATCGTCGACGAGGGCCTCGTTGAGGAACAAGGAAAAGAAAGGACGTACGATATCGCAAGGTTTGTTGACGCCGTTAATAACGCAGACCCCAGAGAGACCACCATTTCCCCCCCTGCATTGCTGGAAGTGGAGTGTTAGTTGAATGGAGATATGGGAGAAGGCCTGAAGCGGTGACGAGGGGGAGGCCGGAGGGGAAAGAGGAGAGAAGGCAAAGGTGAAGGTGAAGAGGGATGTCGGGAGGAAGTTCAGGACGGACGGTGACGAGGAAGACGGCATACATGAGCGAGAGCGGCCGAAGCCAGAGAGAGGATGAAGGACAGCTTGAAGATGTGCATGTTTGTTGTTGATGTGTGGCTTTTTCTTTCTTTCTGATGCTGACGCGACTTCGAAGTTTGGTTTGAAGTTGAGCAAAGAAGAGAGCGTCAGGTGAGAAGGCGGCGATGGTTATATGGCTCCTGTCAGCACGGCAAATTGGCCTTCCGAAATTTTGAGCTTGTCGAGAGTCCGAAGCCTCCTTGACGGGTTCAAGGAATGTGGACAGGGAGTTGACGGTTGAAATGAGTTCAACACCTGCAGATACTCGTGCTTAGCAAAGTACATAGTGGTTCGATGCATCACACCTCAGCCCTGGAGTGAAAGCAAATCAATCTTGCCCCTTGACTCTCGAGCAGAACACCGACACTTCCGCGCCAATGCAAGTTGGAGCATATGTCAATACCTACCCGATGAATACAGCGCCATGGTCTTCGGAAGCCAGAGCTGATTGTCGCATGTGCGAGGTAGGTCGTATGCTACAATGTATTGGAAGATGCCGGATTCATGTTGAGTACGAGGGTGAATCGATCGAACGATGTTTCGCAGAATCAGGGCCAAAGTTAAACAGCTGCCAGGTGTGGAACGACACAAACTTTCTCCGGGGTTCGGAAATTGGCGCTGATTTCCAGACACCATGTCGTTGTTTGCCTGGCAGGTATCGGAAGATGCTCGAGCTCATATACCGGTCACCAGATCATGGTTTGGCCACAGGAGTCCAGGTTCTGTATTGCAATGGCAAGGCGCTGGGGTATCCGCCGTTGAAGTGGACATCTCCGTAGAGATCCATGCTGGACCTGCATTAGAATTACTGAGATGGCCACCGTTCGATTGAACGTGGGGTAAAGGACCATGTCGATGGACGATAAATCCCGGTCGCACTCACGGCGCATTGACCTAGTTCCTCGAGGGGTTGGCACATTCAGGGTCAAACACGTTCGGTCACCACGGCTTTACTTCACTGCCGCTCCCTTGGCTTGTCTCGAGCGGGCTTCCTGCAGAACGATAGTTCGGACGGAGTGCACGAAAGTTCAGATAACCCCGGCGGAGACAACGTCGCCAACGAGTCTGATGATAGTTGCAGTACTTACGGCTTGGCCAACGTGGCTGTACCGTCCATGTCTTGTGCCACTCACCTATCCACCAACGAGCAATGAACAGGATGCGCTCAATGCGATTGTGGCTGACAGTATTCGTGCTCCTGGTGCCAGATCAATTCCCCAATGCTGCATCGCGCATCAGCTAGCAAATCCTGATTGGGACACAGCGAGATGGATCGAACGCGGCGCCGTACATAATGCCGTGCACATATGCCTCGCCGATCAGTCTCCATTGGTCGCCGGATCTTCTAATGACGAATGGCATTGATGCGCCTTTGAAGAGAACGACAGAGTCACCTGGAATGGTCGGTAGCCTGTCAGTCGATGCGAACGTAGGACCAGGAAATGTCCCGAGCAAGCCTTTGTCGGTGCGGCCGATTGTCGTCAAGTACTTCTCCAGAGTAATATTGTCGGTCGGCGGTTCGGGATAGTCTTCCTGATGGTTCATCCGGTGGATCCAGTGCAGGACTTCGACAGGGTGCAGGATGGCGTATAGACTGAGGGATATGAGCAGAATTGCAAGGGAGAAGGGAAACGGGAGTGGCATGATAAGGTGCTTGAGTAGCCACAGCGCGCGATCCAGGCTCCGACGGTGAACTGCGGCAGCCGTGACAACGAGCTCAAGGGAATCAGAGAGCTCCTGGGTCCATGGTAGCTCTTGCTTAGTCAAGCTGAAGTACAGTGCCTCCTTTATCGGCTGCCCGGTTACGTTTGAATCGTCCAGGGCTCCATGAGGTCCATTGACCCTACAAGCCACGTTCACCCAACTCTGTAGGCCGTTCCCGGTTGCTCGTAGTATCTTAGGGATACCAGAGGGTCGGAAAAGCCAGGCGCCTTTGGACCAGAGATAGGCGAAAATCTCAGACGTGCTCGGAACATACAGCCCGACTTCTGCAATCCTATCAATGAACTGCACCTCGAGCGTGATACTTCCATCGAGCGCTAAGATCGGCATGGCGAAGTGATCATTGCGGGCGCAGAATTGCGTAGCGGGTCGAAGTGTCGGCCAAGACGCGACTGCGCTGGCGCTCGCGGACTCTGCTGGGAATGGAGACATCATCCCGTCCGACGCCGGGTATTGCAGGTACTCCAGAGTCCAACCCGGGGCGATGGCACCCGTGCTATGGTTGTCAGACCAGTCAGAAACCCAAGACTTCATGTCATTGCGATTCGGACTTTGGAAGCTTTGCACTGCATCAGCCAGGATATTCAGAGATCTCGTTTGCTGCATCGCGAGCAGCGCAACCTCTTGATACAATGTCCTGTGATATCTGGCGTAGTCAATGGCAACTTCGTCCGGCCGCTGTGACAGACCAACGACTGCATAGACCTTGTCCACAGCTCTCGTAGCGTTGAGCGGCCTGTAGAAGCGCAATGCCTCAAGAAGTTCAAGCCGCAGTCCACGCTTTATCATCATCCTTGTCAATGCCATGGTCTGAATTTGCTGACCGACCGAAGAATCAAGAAACCAAGAACCCCAAAAGGTCTGGCAGTTCAACAGGAAGTCTTTCCAGCCGCATTGATCAGGGCCACATTGCACCGTGATTGTATGGGAGAATGAAGCTTCCTGTACAACCCACACGCGCGATGTCCAAGGGCATTCTGCCGCCACTCGTTGGCTACGAAGGGCAGAAAGGGCGTTCGGAAAATTGTACAACACCCACTCGATCTCGCTCGCCTCTCTGTGCTGTCGGATCAACTCGAATCCCTTCCGGATCAGTCTGTCGCTAGGCCCCAACCAGACGATAGTCCGTGAGCTATGCGCGTAAATCTCCCTCATGAGAAGGACCTGACGATTCTTTTCCTCGATGTCGGTCTGGTTGATGCAGACAGCATCAATCCACAACACCCGGCGTTCAGTGGTAAGACGGAGTGCCCGAAGTGCTGCGGCGAGATTCGTCGTGACTGCAAGATACTGGTCGTCCAGGACAAGCGGCTCGGTCACGGACGGAGCTCCCCAGGAGTACGACAATGCTTCATAGAATAGCCGAGGCTCAAGACGATCGGTCGTGACGATCGCTCGAAGAGGAGATATCGTCTCAGGTGCAGGCTCCAGGTGTACAATACGGATCCATCTGTCATCTTCAGGGATGCGCGAATATGTGTATGGCCTCGATGGGCCGATTTTCTCCTTGTGAACTTCGGGCGCGCGGGCTGTGATGATGGAACAGGCCGCGCTCCGGTCAATGTTAGCAGCGTCTCTGCTCATGCTTTTGCGTCGATTCGTGCCACGTTAGAAGCTGAGAAAGGATGATGAAAAGGACAGCATGGTGAAATACTACCCGCGACACAGCCACCGACGCCTCTGCATATGCAGCCTGCCGAATCTGCGGCTGAGGCTGGACGAGCGTTTGCATTGCTGCCTAGCACGGCATCTTCACTCATATCGAGACTCCACGCAACTCGAAGATAGAGGTAGCCGTCGATGACGGATTTGAAGTGAGTGCTGAGAAGGACGAAAAAGGGAGAAGGGTCGACCCTCAAGGAGATGCATGTCCACGCTAAGGACAAGGCAGATGCCTGAGGCAGAAAGGCTGAGTAAGTACCGGGCCTTGTTTGCCCTACAAGTAAGCCGGCTGCGAGTTCATCACGAGAGGTTCATATCGGTCAGCGTCTCTCGGAAAGCATTCCGAGATCGCAAATCTCTTACCTAAGTGCTGTAGGAGGTACCTGCCTGAGCCGAAGGATGGCCCTCGGACTCGGCCCCCGCTCGCAGCCGAAAGGTCTGTTGCCGCGATCACTGTGGGATGAGATGAAGCCTGGGACAGGACTGTCCGATGTTTGCAGGAACTGACACGTTCTCGAAGATCAAGCATCCCACGGCTATCAGACATCAAGCGCCACTCGAGAGTACGAACAAGCACGACAAGCCCCGATAAGCAACCACAGACTTTCACTCCAAGTCTTGGCCGGGACAATCGGCAGAGGATTCGCAGCACGGCGCAACTTCGTACGAGACAAGCTTCGCACCATGTAACCCTGTGCTTCTTGGCTTCACTACGCAATTGGCTGATAGGCACCATTGACCCGTTTCGGTGTCAGTTCGGATCGCTCGTCCACATCGCCTCCACATCGACCTCGCGTGCCAGCCCTGGATCAGCAATTTCGACACGTGCGGTAGGCGAGGGCCGGACGTAATCTGTGCGACGGCATTTGCCATTGGTGCTCCATCAATCAGACTTCATGGTCGTTGTGATCCTTCTCGGTGGAGAGACTCGAAAAAGCAATTGATCAGACAGTCTGTGAGGCGCCCCCGCACAGGCACAATCGTTCCTTCTGTCTGTGATAAGTATCGTCATTTCTCGCTCTGGTTCTCCAATCCCTGCTGCTTCCCTACCGACCATCTCTGCACACAAATTCAAGATGAATCACGAAGACACGGCCGCAGAGCTCCACGCGACTCTTCAGCAGAGGAATGGCTCGATCGGCGACCGCAACCACGCCGACATGGCTGGAGCCGACTTACCAATTGTCGAGAAGGAAAAGGATGCGTTGACTGCCGGTGATGCTGAACAGCAACCGACACCAGATGAGCAGGAACCGTCCGAAGTCGAGAAGCAGACCCTTCGCCATATCGGAGACAAGTTCCCGAAGTCTGCATACTTGGTCGCGGTGGTAGAGCTTTGCGAGCGCTTCACCTACTACGGCTGTCAAGGTTCGTGCAGTACTGTTCTAGCCAGAGTGCACATTTGCTGACTGCATTTATAGGATTATTCCAGAACTACATCAACAACCACCCAGACGGAAGAGATGGTGCTCCCGGTCTCGGGCTTGGTCATGCCGGTGGTATGTGAATCCCGTGTCTTCTTCACATCGATCAATGTTGACATTGTCGCAGCAACCGGACTCAACTTGTTCTTTCAATTCTTCGCCTATGTCACTCCAATCCTAGGTGCCATCATCGCCGACCAATACCTCGGAAAATACAAGACCATCCTCATTTTCGCTGGAATCTACTGGTGCGGCTTGATCATCCTCTGGACCACCGCGCTTCCGACATCAATCGAACACGGCGCCGCGCTTGGAGGCTATGTGACCTGCATTATCGTGATTGCTTTCGGCACCGGCGGTATCAAATCCAACATCGCACCTCTGATCGCCGACCAGTACACTCGACGCATCATGGCTGTCAAGACACTTCCATCTGGCGAGCGTGTCGTGATCAACCCTGCGATCACCTACCAGCGTATCTACATGATGTTCTACGCCTGCATCAACATCGGATGTCTCTCTCTCCTGGCAACACCGTTCATGGAGAAGTACAAGGGTTTCTGGACGGCATACTTGATGTGTTTCATCATGTTCTCACTGGGCGTCGTTGTACTCATCCTCTGCCGCGGCAAATACATCGATCGACCACCTCAAGGCCGTGTCATCACCGATTCCTTCAAGGCTATTGGCATGATGATCGCCAACAGGAATACCAACGCCGCTAAGCCATCGTGGCGGGCGGCGAACGGCAAGACCAAGGCTGTGCCGTGGAACGACCACTTCGTTGAGGAACTCAAGCGTGCGCTCCGAGCGTGCAAAGTTTTCACTTGTCAGTATGCTCCTCCAGTATTTCTTGATCTTAGCTAACCCATCAAAGTCTACCCGGTCTTCTGGGTTTGCTACGGACAATTCTCTTCCAACTTCGTGTCGCAAGCCGGACAGATGGAAGGTCACGGCATGCCCAACGACTTGATGCAGAACTTCGGTATGTAATTGTCTTCTCATCTGCATTAGAGACCTTGCTGACTTCTTCGACTCCAGATCCAATCTCCGTACGCGCAGCCTTTTGAGAAGCTCACACTCAGACAGCCTCAACAGCAACTGACATCTGTGACAGATCATCGTTTTCATCCCCATCCTCGACCGCGTCGTCTACCCGGCCCTTCGCCGCTACCACATCGAGCTCAAACCCATCGCCCGCATCACCATCGGCTTCTTCCTCGCCTCTCTCTGCCTGGCCTACGCCGCCATCGTGCAACACATCATCTACTCCTCCGGACCCTGCTACGGTAACCCAGGTGGATGTCCAGCGGGCATGGACGGTAACAAGAAACTGCCAAACAATGTCCACATCGCTGTGCAGACGCCGGCGTACATGTTCATTGGAGTGGCAGAGATTTTCATCTCGGTTACTGGACTGGAGTATGCGTACACCAAGGCTCCACCGTCGATGAAGTCTTTCGTGCAGTCGCTGTACCTGTTCACCAATGCTATTGGATCGGCGCTTAGTGAAGCTCTGGTGCCTGCTACCGGCGACCCGGCGATCATGTACATGTGTAAGTTCATGACTCTTCTTTAGATCAAGCCTCGACTTCCACTAACCTTTGTTGCAGACACCGGTGTCTCTATTGCCGCCGCTTTGACCGCAGTGATCTTCTGGTTCACATTCAACCACTACGATCGCGAGGAAGAGGCGATGAACGAGCTGGGTGCTCGCGATGACGTTTACTCTGGAAAAGGCGAGGACGAAAGTGAGACTCATAGTCAAGATGGAAGGACTCAAGAGCCAAAAGAGAAAATCTGAGAGATGAATGTCTCTTGATTTATAAGCGTTACGGTCTACCCACTGTGTGAAGTCCATTACGCAGCACGCCGAGATAGGTAGCTACCAATCGAATGCAGCACTACTGCGCGCGTACGATGTACCCGATCTTGGGGAAATGCAGACGAATGCCGTCGGTGACTTCGATCACCACCTCGTCGATGCTGGTTCCGACCAGTTTGCCGGCTTGAGGATGGGCGCCAGGTGTCGAGCTATTCGAACGTCAGCGAATTGCAGACCATAACCAGGCCATGCATGAACTCACTCAAAGCTCTCAATCGTCACCTGCGTTCCAGCCTCCAGCCCCAACGCCTCATCCTTCATCACACTCGTCGGTCCGCTTGCCGAATACTCACTCTTCCGAATAACCTTATGCGCTTCCTCCCCACTCAGAATCTCCGGCTTCACTTCCGGCAGCGCCTCAATCAACCTGTACACCTTTGGAAAATCCTCCTTTCCACAACCCTTATCCTTCCCCGCTCCCAGATCATTCAACGCCCACCTCACCGCCCACGCAACATGCACATCGGCCATGGAAATCTTCTCCCCATTAATAAACGGCCCCTGCGACTTCGCCAAAAAGTCCTCCTCGACCTCCCTCAACCGACTCTGAAACCCCGCCAACGCACTCGGCCGAATCGTCGCCAAATCCGGCCTTTTCACAATCGGAAATACCGTCTCCCGATCTTTGACAAAGTCCGGCGAGAGGACCTGCTGAGGAATCAGACCTAGTACTTCATTAAACACCGTGTCGCCCCATGTTTGGTAGGCTTTGTCAGCGGGTGACTGCGGGATGGAACCGAGGCTGGACACGGTGATTTGTTGGATTTTGGAGCTGTCGAGGTAGATGTCTTTCCCGACGGCGAGGAGTGGAATGCGGCGGTAGGTGATTCCGAGGGCTTCGAGATCTTTGCGGGGGAGCACGGCGGGGACGTCGAGTTTCTTGAAGGAGACGCCGGAGGCGTGGAGGAGGAGTTTGGTTTTTTGGCCGTAGGGGGAGAAGTCGTAGTCGACGTGGATGATTGGTGGGGCCATGGTGTCGGTTGTGGTCGTTGAGAGATGTTCGGGAGGGTTCGAGAGTAAGTCGAAGTTGGCGGCGGATGTTTTCACTTTATATGCGAGAGAGGTCGATCGACCTTGACGGGTCTAGACGCTCTGGAACTCTTTGGAGGCGGAACTCAATTCATGATGCAATTGCGGAGTACCGTAGATCTATTGGAACCTCACGTCGACGGATGAATGGGAGCCGGTTATTTGGAAGACGAATGTAACTGCCGTCGAGGATCAGTCTGCTGTTTTGCTCTTGGTTTCAATCGTTGTCATGACCAGGCTTCTGCCATGAGAGCATTCGGCAACGTCGGGGCTGTTCATCGCGTCTCGTGCTGTTCCGGAGAGAAGCCATGGCTGGTCAGATTGACTGGCCGCTCGCCTCGAGCATTGTGGCGACAAGGAAGAAATATGAAGATGAGATACCTGATGTCGATGTTGTGATGATGAGTGTGTTGTGTGCAAAGTGTATTGACATGGATGAAGCCTGCACTTCACAGCACGATGTCAGCAAGTATCAGACCGTGCTGTTTTCTTCTTTCACACTTCTTCCTTCGACCATCATTGCCACGAACCCAGCAACACCCAAGAATGTATGAGCTGTTGATGACCTTGGAGTGAGACGGGAGAGCGCCAGATGGGTAAGAGGAGCTCCATATGGAACCAGGAGCACCAAGGGGCGTGGGCACAACCAAAGCCGTGCTTTTCATTCCGGTGTCCATCATCACCTCGGTGGAGTCCTCGGTGGAGTGAATCAAGTCCGCACGACCCGTGCTGGGAGGGACGTTCATGTTCCTTGTGCTTCGCTCCGGACGCTCTATTTCAGCTCACCGACCCCACTGCTGTTGCCAACTTGAGGTGTTTCCACTCAGAAAGCGAAGCGCCCGTTGCACCGCGTGCGGAGAGTGATGATGAGCACCTTGAAGTGGCCTTTCTCCTCGGAGAAAAGGAGGCATGACTTTGCGATGGTCGCGATCAATGCGGCGATGACCTCTCTGCTGCTGACGTTTCACCAATATACCATTTCTAGGGATATTCCCTGAGCGATACCGACCGGTGCCGGCCATCGCAACACTTATAGAGGCAGCGTTCACTCGCGTATTTCAGATCACTTTCCCACTGCGAGCAACAAATACCGTAACCAAACAAGTCGAACGACCCATCAACATCCACCACTAAACAACTCCGAGATGAAACTCCAAACTCTCATCGCCGCCGCCTTGATGGCTCTCATCGCTCCCGTCCTCGCGGCGCCAGTACGCCATCGCCGCATCTTCGAACGATCTTACACAATTGCTAACGAGAGACTCGCGTGTGCAGGCAGGAGAAGGGAACATCCCCTGCGGCAACGACGACAACAAATGCAAGAATACATGCCCTGCAAAAAACGGCGTTTGGTGAGCCAGATTCCTCTTGTGTTCAGTCCTGTCGTCGTTACCACCGTCCACGTATTGACTTCCATGTGCGCAGCAACTCCGGCTATTGTACTTGCCCGTTTTAGTGATTGCTTGTGGCAGTCATCGGCATTTAGGGACATGACGAGGAGGGACTTTTCAACCAGCGGGATATTGACTTCAAGCGATCGTTGCGTTGGCTCCTGGATATAAGCAAGCGGATCAGGCAACGCGAACTCGGACACATTCTTGCAAGGCTTCAGCTCCACCGCTTAGTATAGCCTGTTTCAAGACTTCACATTGTCACCACCACTTGAGAGATGTGGTTTTCCTGCATCTTCATTATGAAGAAATTGGCCTCGACCTCGCATCGCAGCGGTTCCAAGTGAGAAATGTTTAAACACTCTGATATCCGCCACTGCCTCGAGCCGAACCACCTATCTCACTCCCTGCCTCACCAACGACCGCCCTCAATCCTACATCAGAAACCCAGCCACCATCGCCACAAACCCAGCAACACCAAATACCTCCCCAGCAACCCCCCTGCCAGCCGCAGCTCCATCCACCGTCGTCGAAGCCGGCGGCACCGCCGTCTCACTCGTCCTCGACGCCACACCACCACTCGTCCTCGTCACCGTCTCCGTGGCCTCCTCCCCACCCGTCGTAGAAACCACCGCCGTCTCCGTGACCACAGCTCCCGAACCTGACGTCGTCGAAGATCCAGACCCGCTGATCAAAATCACATCCGCCGTGCTCGGGACGGAGACCGTAGGAATCACACTCGCGGGTGTCAAAGTGCTGACAATTTGAGATGGGTTGTCGGCGTTGACGATGTATGTGCACGCGGATTGTGGGCCGGGCGTTTCGACGACTGTGTCGGTTTGAATGCTGAAGACGAGGTCGGATTCTGGGATGGTGTTTGTGGTGCAGGGTCCGACGCTGGTGGTGTAAGCGAGGAGGCCGGAGTCCGTTGTGGTCTGGGCGGTTGTGAGGCTGACGAAGGCAAAGGAGAGGGCGAGGGTGAGGAGCATTTTGATGGACGTGTGTTTCGGGTTGTTGTATAGTTTGTTTCCTTTCGCCCTTGGTCACTTGTTCCTAGGATTCGGGTTGTTGGCCGAGTTCAAGCGTATTGATGGCTGTCTTGCGGGTCGTATGACTTCTTCTTGAGTTCTCCGATATGTTTCGAGTTAAGTGTTTAGATGTTGTGTGAGCTTCCAGGATGTATGCAAAAGGACGATTGAGGAAGGTCAGAGTAATACACACCTTCTTCATCGAGTTGGGAGCGTTCTTGGGAGCCTTGGCCTACGCTGATCCGACGCTTCCGGGTGACGTGTTGCGCGGCTCACGTGGCTGGGAGAAAGCTTACCACTTCCTCCATCCGCGGACGACATCTTCTTCACGTCAACTTCATCAGCAACATTGGATTGTTCGAGCTTTTGGAGAATGCAAAAGCATCAGGAGTGACTTGCGACAGTCTACGTTGCCACAGTACGCCGCTCGATCATTTTGTCCCGCATACTCGCCGGGAGTACGAGGCTTCGATGTCGGATCCCGCCCGAGACCTCTTCTGGGACAATCATCGAGATCTCGAAACATCAGACATCGCCCGATAGCCTGATTGCGTCGGGATGGTGATGGTGTATCTGAAGAGAAAACGAGACCGGTGAAGAAGAATGCATGGAAAGCCTGAGTGCTGATGACAACGTCTGCTCGCATGGCAGCCAAGGTTCCGCTGTTGCAGTCCGCCCGACACAAAGACACGGCAGACAGAGAACTCGCAATGTGACAGCGCTGGCCTCCACTGCTCGCGTGAGATGTCTGTGTCCTCGCAAGCCACTCAGCGGTAGTGTGCGGTCTATCTTGCGAGGCGTGGCCTGGTCAAGTATGAAGGCAGCTACATCGTGTCTTGGGGTTCTCTGCCTATCTCACAGACATCCGAGAAGAAGGCGCAGAAGAAGCTAGCGAGGCTGGAACGGAAAGTTTTGGACCAGACGTTGCTCATCGCTCGCATCGCCTTGTCAATGGCGCTGGAGATGCTTGAGAGACATGCGTCGCTGCTCCGAAATCTCATCACGACATTTACATCATATTCGAACCTCTCCAAGCCTACCACTTCAAGAAATACCAGACACCCAACCATGCCCGCTGTCAAGATTGCCGGTGTATTCTTCGTCTTAAGGCTGATGGTCGTACAGGTTCAATGTCATTGATTCCACACATCTTGCTCAAAGTCGATGTTCTCAACGTTGCCACAGAATCAACTGCCAAGAATACTGTTCGGTACTGCCTTACACCATGGAATGTGCCAAAATGATCGCTGTCTTCATCCTGTACCAATTTCGAGTTCCAAACAGGTCCAAACATGGAGCGGATGCAGATAGCGGGTAGTGCGGCTATCGAGGCTTCGTCAGGCTCGACTCAAACGTGAGGGATGATGGCTCTGGTTAGTCAAGTGTAGCTAATCATCGTAGACTACAAGGGTACGACGCAGCTCCCCAGTCAAACTGTCGCAGGAACGGCATGTTCGCAGTAGAGAGAAGAATAAGAGTCGGGGAAGACATTTCCTTAAACAGCAGCAGTACGCCCGGAATCCTCACGCGGTTATCTCTTATCGCTTAGCGGCGGCCCAGATTGAGTTTGAGATCCCGGGTGGTGCGAAAAAGCTGCCCGCCGTCCTAAGCTAAGGCAACATTTCCACCTTCCAAGGGTCGCGAGTCTCACATTTCTTGCAGATCTCCTGAAGACTGACTCTCCATCTTCTTCTACTATACTTCAGTCCTTCATCTGTTTATTGGTCTTCACGTTCCGCGAGGCCACGGATCAGGCCGAAGACAAGCACAAAGAGGAGGATTGTTCCTTCAGCAGAGAGGAAGAGCTACACCGACTGAGCTTACACACGCCACATAGTGCGCGTTGCACAGCTTACTCGACATGTCTGCTACAGCTCTTCGTTTGCGCGCCCAATGGCTGGCGACACGACGTCCCCTGTCGCCGCGATGCCTTATCGTCAAGCAGCCGGCTGTACGATGCCCGGCTCTCGCACGTCCCAAGCATACTACCACTCGAGGATTCTACTCGAGCTCTTCCGCCGATTCGGAGTCAGGGAAACCACAGACTCAAATTGACAATGCCTCGCTCTTCGCTCCGCTCGACACGTTCGCCCGCCGCCACATTGGCCCGACCGCCGAATCCACCGAGGAGATGCTCAAAGTACTCGATCCGCCGGCCAGCAGCTTGGACGAGTTCGTTTCGCAGGTCCTGCCAAGCACGATTCTGTCGAAGAATGATTTGAGGGTGGAGGGACCTATCCCAGAATCAGGATCTGTGCCCAGCGAGTCGGGCGGATACTCCGAGAGCCAACTTCTCACGCGGCTGCGACAGATTGCCAGCGAGAACAAGGTCTACAAGAGTTATATCGGATGCGGATACGCAGGCACCAGAGTTCCAGAGGTGATCAAACGCAATATCTTGGAGAACCCGGCGTGGTACACTAGCTACACTCCATATCAGCCTGAGATTAGTCAAGGCCGACTGGAGTCTTTGCTCAACTATCAGACGATGGTCTGCGACCTGACTGGTCTCGCCATTTCCAATGCCTCCGTCTTGGACGAGGCCACCGCAGCAGCTGAGGCTATGACTCTGTCGATGAACGCAATGCCAGCGACTCGCCTGAAGCGACCAAACAAGACATACTTTGTGTCCCACCTTTGCCATCCGCAGACACTTGCTGTGTTGGAGAGCCGTGCTCATGGGTTTGGTATCAAAATTGAGGTCGGCGATGTCCTCGCCAACAACAGCAGCCGTGTTGAAGAGCTCGGAGAGGATCTGATTGGTGTCCTCGCACAATATCCCGACACATTGGGCGGTGTCGAGGATTACCGTGGCCTGGCGGACAAGGTCCATAAGCTCAAGGGCACGTTCGCAGTGGCCACCGACTTGCTCGCTTTGACCCTACTCACTCCTCCGGGCGAGTTCGGCGCAGATGTCGCTTTCGGCAATGCTCAACGATTTGGCGTTCCATTTGGTTTCGGTGGACCTCACGCGGCCTTCTTTGCGGTCAGTGAGAAGCACAAGCGGAAGATTCCAGGTCGCTTGATCGGTCTTTCCAAAGATCGCCTCGGGAACAACGCAGCTCGTCTTGCACTTCAGACTCGCGAGCAGCACATCCGCCGAGAGAAGGCCACTAGCAATATCTGCACTGCACAGGCTCTCCTTGCCAACATGAGCGCCATGTACGCAGTTTACCACGGTCCTGCTGGCTTGAAGAAGATTGCAGAGAAGGTCGCGAAGATGGCGCAGGTTCTTGCCAAGGGTCTCGAAAGCGGTGGTCTCGAAGTCCGCCAGCCGGTCGCTTTCGACACGGTTGTCGTCAAGAAGCACGATGCTCGCGGGTTTGTCACCAAGACTGCCCAAAACTTCATGACCAACTTCCGCGTCATTGACGATGAGCACGTTGGCATCACTGTCGATGAGACTGTCGGCAAGAAGCAGATTGAGGAGATTTTCCGCGCATTCACCACCGACGATGTCGACGTTGACCAACTCGCTCAGAGCGTGACCGCGACTGGAGGTGTTCCCAAGTCGCTCGTGCGCACATCCGAATACCTCACTCATCCAGTCTTCAACTCCTATCACTCCGAGACTGAGATTCTCCGATACATGTACCACCTGCAGTCCAAGGATCTGTCTCTTGTCCACTCGATGATTCCGCTCGGCTCCTGCACGATGAAGCTCAATGCCACGACTGAGATGGTGCCAATCTCCTGGCCAGAATTCGCCAACATTCATCCTTTCGCTCCCAGCGATCAGACCAAGGGTTACGCCAAGATGATTGGAGAGTTGGAAGCGGACCTTTCAGAGATTACTGGCTTCCACTCCGTCTCTCTCCAGCCCAATTCGGGCGCTCAAGGAGAGTTTGCGGGTCTTCGTGTCATTCGCAAGTACCAAGAAGACCAACCTGGCAAGAAGCGTGACATCTGCCTTATCCCAGTCTCAGCCCACGGTACCAATCCCGCCTCTGCGGCGATGGCTGGTATGCGTGTCGTGACCATCAAGTGTGACCCCGGTACTGGTAACTTGGACATGGTCGATCTGAAGGCGAAGTGCGAGAAGTACAGCGAGGAACTCGGTGCTATCATGATCACATACCCATCCACATTCGGTGTGTTCGAGCCGCAGGTCAAGGAGGCCTGCGACATTGTTCATAAGCACGGCGGACAAGTATACATGGACGGCGCCAACATGAACGCACAGATTGGTCTCTGCTCGCCTGGCGAGATTGGCGCGGATGTGTGCCACTTGAACCTCCACAAGACTTTCTGCATTCCGCATGGTGGTGGTGGCCCCGGCGTCGGTCCGATCGGTGTAGCAAAGCATCTCTCTCCATACCTCCCCGGCCACCCTCTCGTTGCGAATGTTGGCGGCGAAAAGGCGATCGCTCCAATTTCCGGTGCACCTTGGGGTTCTGCCAGCATTCTCCCCATCAGCTGGGCTTACATCAAGATGATGGGCGCCCGCGGTCTCACACACGCCACAAAGATCACTCTCCTCAACGCCAACTACATTCAGTCCCGTCTGAAGCCCCACTACCCGATCCTCTACACCAACGACAATGGCCGCTGCGCACACGAGTTCATCCTCGACACCCGCAAGTTCAAGGAGACGGCCGGCATCGAAGTCATCGACATCGCCAAGCGTCTGCAAGATTACGGTTTCCACTCCCCAACCATGTCTTGGCCCGTGGCCAACACTCTCATGATTGAACCCACGGAGTCCGAGTCGAAGAATGAGCTCGACCGGTTCTGCGACGCACTCATCTCCATTCGCGAGGAGATTGCGGAGATCGAGCAGGGCAAGCAGCCGAGAGATGGAAATGTGTTGAAGATGGCGCCGCACAGCATGAAGGATTTGATCCTGAGCAAGTGGGATCGTCCGTATACCAGGGAGAATGCCGCGTACCCGCTGGATTACTTGAAGGAGAAGAAGTTTTGGCCGACGGTGACGAGGTTGGACGATGCGTATGGTGATATGAATTTGTTTTGCAGGTATGTTGCTAACCACCGTACATTTCAAGACAACACATGCTGACTTTCAATACTAGCTGTGCACCAGTCGAGTCTCTCGAACAGGTCGAAGGGCTGACAGGCGCCGCTGCTCCTATGCCTACGTGAGGCAGCGTGGAATAGCGAAACGAAACGGGCTTCAACACACCCGTGATCACGACGACGATGGGATGTCGTCGTCGTGAGCATGAATCTTCAACATTTTGGTCTTCAACAGCGTTCAAGCGAGGCGTTGGTGGACCGGTCAGGATAGGAATGGCCCTTTAAACAAGTGGTTCATCGGACTGGAGGATGCGACTTCAACAATAGAGCTGGCGTTGCTTTGGGTGATTTCCTGGTAGGTAGGCTAAATGAATGCTTCCAACTGATCAGTTGTTAGACTTTTCCTCTTGCTCGATCTTCAGGCACAAGTTTGCGGAACTCCGCTTGTTCGACTTTGGTCTGTCCCAAAATGGTCCACGGAAGCGAGTGCGGAGTGCAGAGCGGGGAGCCCGTGCCGACCCCACCCACGTCACCGGTTCGATGCTTTTCTTCGAATTCGCTCGCGTGGACGCACATGTCAGCTGCCTTCTCTCCATTTCTTTCGACGACGCATATACTTAATCCGGTCCGACTGATGTTGGCGGCGCATAAGTTCACGAGTCCGCCTGACTCTTCGTAAGTCTGCACAACAACCTTTTATTCTGTTTCGATCTACCAAAACGTCGGTGTGGGAGAAGAACTTCTTATTGGAAACCTTTCTTTGAGGCTATAGCCCGATTTGGGGTTAGTTGACAGGTGAGTTCGAGGATTTCGTGGTTGGACTGGAGAAGCATACCGCTGGATCGAAGAGGTGGGTGAACCAGTGAATGCGTCCTCTTGGGCACCAAGCAAAAAACCCTGCTTCTCGCTCACTTTGAAACTCTCCGCCTTCTATTTTCCACCTCTTCAAACTAACACTCTCTCCCTGCAGGCAAAATGCTCGCCCTCTCCCTCGCTGCGCTCTTCAGCGCCGCCTCCGCGACCATTTACCATACGCGCTTCAATGGCACAACCTGGGATGACGATGCATGGCGCGTCACGACAACCGTCCTCGACCAGCACCACTACCAATCTCGCATGTCCCTCGCCAACGGCTACCTCGGAATCAATCTCGCTGCCGTCGGTCCCTTCTTCGACGTCGATGAGCCCGTGAACGGGGACAACATCAATGGCTGGCCGCTCTTCGACCGGAGGCAGAGTTTTGCGACGGTTGCAGGGTTTTGGGATTCCCAGCCGGAGACGAATGGGACGAATTTCGGGTGGTTGAATCAGTATGGTGGGGAGAGTGTCATTTCGGGAGTGCCGCATTGGAGTGGGTTGGTTGTGGTGGCTGGTGAGAGTGTGTTGGATGCGAATGTGAGGGAGGAGGAGGTGAGTGGGTTTAGCTCGACGCTGGATGTGAGGAAGGGTGTGATGGAGTGGAGTTTCACCTGGACGCCGAGCGGTGGGGTGCCGATTGGAGTGCGGTATGAGATGCTGGTGCATAAGTTGTTGGTCAACGTCGGGGTGGTGAGAGTGCAACTTACGGCGGAGAAGGATGTGAATGTTACGGTGGTGGATGTGTTGGATGGGGATTGTGCGGTTCGGACGCAGTTTGTGGGCAAGGAGTACCATTCTGACCGACCGATGATTCATACTGGAGTGAGTCCGGATGGGTTGAGCAATATAACGGCCTGGATCGCTTCGACGCTGGTTGGGGACGACTCCTGCAATTCGATTACTCGGAGACTGTTCACAACGGAGTCTGTGGTTGGAGGCAACAGCTCTTCGATTGCGCAGGCTATCGATGTGGCTTTGACTGCTGGCAAGACGTCTACTATCACGAAGTACATCGGTGGAGCTTCGAGCGATGCCTTCACGGACCCCAAGGAGACCGCCCTGAATGCATCTGCGAGTGCTGCCAATACCGGATACGACTGCTTATGCGACTCTCATGTCCAAGAGTGGGAGACTGTCATGCCAGAGGACAGCGTGGATGATTTCAGAGATACCAATGGGTCTCTCGATTTCGACGCAGATGTTCTGGAGCTTCAGATTACAGCGATCACGAACCCTTTCCAGCTCTTGCAGAACACCGTCAGTGCCAACGCCATCATGGCTGCCGACAACAACACAAGACTTGATGTCAATAGCATAAGTGTCTGCGGCCTCGGCGGCTCTTGCTATGCCGGTCTCGTCTTCTGGGACACCGAAGTCTGGATGCAGCCCGGTCTCGTCGTCTCCTTCCCGCAAGCCGCGAGACAGATTGCTCGTTACCGAGTTGATCGATACGTCCAAGCCCAGGCCAACGTCCTGACTGCGTACCAGTCAAGTCAGAATGAAACCGGCAAATTCTCGCCTGAAGGCGCCGCATACTCTTGGACCAGTGGTCGCTTTGGCAATTGCACCGGAACTGGACCTTGCTTCGACTATCAGTACCACCTCAACGGCGACATTGCGCTGGAGTTCCAGAATTACTGGGTCGTCACCGGCGATACGAAGTACTTCAAGGAGGAATTGTTTCCCATCTACGACTCCATCGCGCAATTCTATGCCGACCTGGTCACCTTCAACGAGACGACTGGACTGTATGAGCTGTACAACGCAACGGATCCGGACGAATACGCCAACTTCCAGACGAATGTGGGCTTCACCATGGTTTTGATGTCGAGCCACCTCAACAGCACGAATGATTTTCGTCAGCGATTTGGCATGGAAGCTAACGAGACGTGGGCGAACATCTCCTCGCTCATCACAATTCCGGTGGCTGAAGAAGCGAACATCATCTTGGAGTATGCTAGCCAGAACGGCAGTATCACGGTCAAGCAGGCAGATATCGTGCTGATCGACGACTTCCTCCAATACCCGAACCCATACTCACTTAGCAACCTCGACTACTACGCCGCCGCGCAGTCTCCCGACGGACCAGCCATGACTTACGGAGTCTTCAGCATCGTCGCCAACAGAGAAAGTCCCTCTGGCTGCGCATCATACACATACGACCTTTACGGCTCTCAACCCTACACTCGCGGCCCATGGTTCCAATTCAGCGAGCAACTCATCGACGACTGGACCTTGAACGGAGGCACCCACCCCGCCTTCCCCTTCCTCACTGGCGTCGGAGGCGCCAACCGAGTCGCTGTCTTCGGCTACCTAGGCCTCCGCCTGACCCCAGAACACCTCAACATCGACCCCTCATTACCACCCCAGATCCCCAACCTGACCTACCGCACAATCTACTGGCAAGGCTGGCCCATCAAAGCCGTGTCCAACTCGACACACACCACCCTCACCCGGCTCTCCACCCCTCTCGAAAATGCCAACACCACTTTCGCCAACGCCCCCATCCCCGTCACAATCTCCCTCGAAGGAACAGAAGTCTACTCCCTCCACCCGAACGACACCCTCACAGTCCCCAACCGGCAAATCGGCGAAACGCAGACCGACCCTGGAAATATCGCCCAGTGCCGCCCCGTCTCTTCTGACAACGACTACGTCCCGGGTCAATTTCCTCTCTCGGCCGTCGACGGCGCCGTCAGCACAGTCTGGCAACCTCTCTACTCCAACATCACCTCTTCCCTGACCGTCGAACTACCTCAACCTTTCGTGCCCATCAGCGCGATCCACTTCGACTGGGCGCAAGCTCCTCCCACATCCTACAAAGTAACATTCCACAACCTTTCCGACACGACGTCGGTTGCTCCGGTGAATGTAACGGCGAGCGATGATGTGAAGATTAGCGATCCCTTCAACGTGGAGAACGAGTTTGTCATTAGGCCGTATATGAGTAATACGACGAATGTTACCCTAGAGCAGCCGGTTTGGAGTGCACGGTTTGCGACGTTGGGAATTAGGGGCAACCAGGCGGAAGTGGGAACGCAGAACGAAAAGAACGGAACGGGGGCAACGGTGGCGGAGTGGGGACTTATTGCGATGGGAGGGGAGGATGTGATGAGGCGAGTCGCAGGGAGAAATTTGTGAAAGTGACCCGACGAATGAAGAGGATATGTGAAGTGGCAGAGTCGACGATGTAAACGACATTACCAAGCATTTGAATAAAAAATGATCACAACTTCGAAAAGTCTCCACCTCTCCCGCTCCCCTCTCGAAACCTCTTCGCGCCCTCCACACCCTCCGCCTTTGTCGCTCCAACGCCATTTGCGAACTCGAATTTCATCGCCTCCTCGAAACTCCTTGCATCATACGCCGCGTGATATGCTGACGCTCGGTCGGCGTTCATACCTATTCGCAAAGAGCATGGCGGTCAGTTGTAGCTCAAGCGAACCCGGATTCAACGCGAACCCAATCTCTACAGGAAGTGTGGAGTCTGACATATCTGCTCCACGCACGGTGCTGGCCGCTTGCTCCGAGAAGGACTTACATATCGGCGGGAACTGCAGTAATTGCTCTGCCAGCTTGATCGCTTCGGAGAGACCTTGGCCTTTGGGTACCACACGGTTCGCGAGACCCATGGAGAGTGCTTCGGTGGCGGTGACGGGGCGGCCGGTGAGGATCATGTCGAGGGCGCGGCCTAGACCTATGATAGCTTGGAGACGGACTGTGCCGCCGTCGATGAGTGGAACCTGCACGCCCATCAGCATTCCTGCAACTCTCATACAATACGCAGAGCCATGCGCGACACATCCGCGGGGAAAACCGGGATGGGAGGAAGTGAACGCACTCCCCATCGTCTGCAGAAGACTCCAAACACACTCCCCTCCTCCACAACCCTCAGATCCCCCAACAGACTCAGCTCCAATCCTCCCGCAACGGCATATCCGCTCACAGCGACGATGCAGGGCTTGCTGATTCGCAGCCTAGATGGTCCCATCGGCGCAATCGTGCCGCGGACATCGTGAACGTCATAATGCGGTTTGGAGGAGGAATTTTGTGCCACAGATTTCAAGTCAAAGCCAGCGCAAAAAGTACCGTTGGCGCCGTTGAGGATGAGGATCTTTTGTGTTGCGTCCTGTTCGAATTGGAGGATGGATTTGTAGAGGGCGAGTGCGGTGGCTGGATTGACGGCGTTGCGGGCGGAGGGACGGTTGATTGTGAGGACTGTGATGTTGGGGGAGGGGTGGGAGGTTAGGATTGTGTTTGTTCCTGCGGGAGGGGAGGACATGGCTCAAGGCGATCGAGGGTGAGATGAGATGTGAGTATTGTATGGTATGCAAGGCATGTATCGTGCGTCGTTCAAGTTGAGGTTGTAAGATGTTCGGGTCCGAACCTCGGCTGTGCCCGAATAAGGTGACCTACCTGTGGCTTCAATGCTACCTTTCTGATCATCTCGGTGTAGTCAGTATGCTGGAGTCTGTAGCAGTGATGTTCTGGCCGGCTTGGCGGCACTCGCTGTAGACAATAGCAAAGATGCGTAGGGCGATGATCCAAATGCTGCAATCACCCACTCGCTCACCGCCGGCAATAATCGCAAACAAATTGCGGTCGGACTGGCTACCCAATGCGGACCTCCGTACTTCATGATCTATCCATGCAAGTACATGAACGACGGTGCGGAGTACTTCGCTCCAGATAGGATGTCCCTGCTGTTGCTTCGGATAGACCGGAAAGCGACAGCCGCGACAGGGATATTGCAGTCGTACCATGTACGGTCGACGACCTTGCGTTCGCGGTGATGAAAGAGCCTGACGGAATGATCAGCAAACGACAATCAAATACATCCCGGCCTAGCCCAGTCGCACGCATCCCTATCAGTACGAGGCATGCCTCACTTAATAGGCAGGTGCTACGACCATCGGCCGCGCGTCTAGTGTCGTTGGTCCCCTGTTGCATGTGCCGGAAGCCGGGACTTAGTGTGATGGGATCGTAAGCCTCGGCTCTTGCTAGGAGGATAGTGTCCGTGCGCGGCAGCCAAGGCGAGTGTGATTGATGAATTGCGACAGGGAACATGACTGGTTTTGTGATGGCATTTTGGGCACACCGATCGGAGGAATGTGACTGTCATGATGGATGAGGTTTAGTAATGACATTCAAGGCAAGGGTCAACCTTGTCTGTCGTTGAAAGGTAAGAGGCACACGGATGTACACGGACGTACGATAGACCCGGCGGTGCACCCTCTTTGAACGTCTCGTAGTAGATCTAGCCGGAACTTCATACAGTCCTGCGCTAAGATATTGATTCAGGCTAGAGGTAGCAGTGGGTAAGCTGCTACACGTAGACTACCTTCTTTCTTGCCCGCGGAGCAGCGACCACCCACCTTCCGCTTTGATCTCGTCTCCCACTACGCTCCTACGATCCCTCCTACATGCACGTTCAATACCCGCCGCTCCAACCGTCCTGCTCTATGCTGTCGCCACCATGGCACGCAGCGACGGTGATCTCGTCAGCATCGAGCGTTCCCTTGGCCTGAAATCCGATCGTGGAATTTCGCGCCAAGGTAACAAGGACAGTCCCGTGGTATGCAGATTTCATGCATGCGACCTTCAAAAAGAGCAGTCTTATTGACCATTCATCAACAGGTACAAGATCTCCTCTCCGATATTAAGGTCATCGCGGAACAATACGTCTCGAAACCAAATACCGAAATCCGATCTTCCGCCTCGCTTGAGAAAGCCTCTCTGGATCTTTTCTCTCGCTACGGTCCGATTCTGTGGCCGGATTTTGGCGATGATGAGCGACCAAACTGGCTGGAAACTCCCAGTCTGGAGAAATATGACGGTCGTTATCCAAAGGACCTGCATTATTCGGATGAGCCTGATCGGCAGACGTGGGTGGTCCTGTTCTTTTAATGTCGCAGGCGGCATGCTGACATGACCTGTTGATACAGACTCACCGAGCTCTTTCATGATCTTGTTGTGGAGAAGTGTGTGAAGTATCATGACAATCAGTTACAGAAAGCGCGACGCATCGCTCGCAGGAGCGAGATGGAGTCGACGGACCAGATGCAGGATGATGTTCATGGGCAGGCCCTGGTATGTACAACTTTTCTCCACATTTGGAATCGGCGCTCTCTCCGAAAATGGAAGCACAACACGGGAGGCATCAAGACTATCATTCTCGCATTGACAACGCTGACCTTTGAAACATTGTCAGCCCGTATTCAGCACTCAAAGTGCCGATTTGTCCATTCGAAACAATGCGGAGCGATTTGGCTCCCAGCCAGCTGAACCTCATGTCCCACATGGATTGCCTTTCGGAGGGTCGCCTAGCAATCTCGACGATGGCAACGACTCCACCACGCCTGACGAAGGACCTGATACGAGAACCAAGAATCAGCGTCTGCAAGATTATCGAGAGGAAATGGCAAGGTGTGCTGCAGTCTTACTCTTCCTTCTCTGACGGCGCAACTGACAACGCTGGTAGGATGGATCAATCATTCACGGTCGCATACATCGATCCGCCTCGAGCCGGCGTGAAGCGACGACGAATCGACGGACATGGACCAGAGGCCGCATCAAAGCGAGTGCGTGAGAATGATGGTGCAGCAACACCGCCACAAACTTCGATCGACGGCAACAAAGAGGTCAACTCGGAGTCCTCCGCTCATCCACATTCCGAGGTAGCACCGCCAATTCCCGGCGAGAAGGAGTCGCAAGATGTTTCTGCCACGCAAAGAACTGTGCAAGCACATGCAACGACTACCGCTAGCGTCGCAGGCACTGCAGATCCTCAAGCAGATGCCGCCGTCATTCAATTGATAGACGCATTCGATGATGAAGATGATACAGGATCTGTAGCTACGGCTAAGTCGTCAGCTGCGCCGCGCAATGAGACTTTAGCACCGTCAGCACCGTCTACAATGCCGGCGCCCAACAACACATCTCTGCCAAACACGAGCCCGCCTCCACCGCGACGCTCTTCGGGATTCCAGGCGATCAATGTAGTTGACGATGCTGCCCCAAAGGGCGCTCCAAAGGACACCCCTCACCGCCGGAGTCCTGCCGCAGAGCAGCTTAATGCGGTCCAAAGAAAAGAGGCCATCCCAGTGCAGCAACGTCGCATGTCATTCCCCACGGCTGTTCCTCCAGCCAATCCACTCCTCGGCATTTTTCCTGGTCGCAGACCGCAGTCTACTGCCAGTCCGGCGCCTCCCCTCACGATCATACCCGTCGCGGAAGCGCGCAGTCCCGAACAACGACTGAGCAATGGTGAAATTCTACGGCCAAAGGCACCGGCGGAACTTGGCATGCGACGTCCCATACCGACGGAGTCTACCAGCAGTTCTGCTTTGTCTCCGTCGTCTGCCGCCGTCTCGCCTCGCACCGTGGTCCGACCTCTGAGCAATCTCCCTCCACGTGCTGTGCCTTCACAACGTCCGCATCATCTGCCGTCATCACCTGCCACGCAACTATACCACTTTCCTTCGTCATCCCAGCAAAACCCTCAACACCTCTCGCAACTTCCGCCCACCTATCCCAACCAGGGCCGTTTGATTCCACAGCGGCCTCTTGCCAACCCTCGACAAGTCTCATCTCCTCCAAACCTACCTTTCATCACTTCCGGCCTCCCTTCTCACGGCAGACGCCGAAGCCTCGCAGAAGAAATCCTCGGCGACCTTGCCAAAACCCCCGTCGTCGCCCAAATGATGGCCGCCAATACTGACCTCGACGCTCAACAACTCCGCAACCTCAAAGACAAACTCACCAAATATCCCGAAGCCCGCGTCGACATCAACGTCCTGCTCGCCCGGATGAGCGCTCCCTCGGATCCACTCACCCCCAACAGCAGTAGTAATACCCCACGACCCTCTCTAGCAACAAGACAAGGCGGCCCACCAACCCTTGTCTACTCACGCCGCGCTTCCAGCGGCACTGGACACTACTACGCTCCTATCCCGCCTCCCGGTCCGATGCCCAGACCTGTACACTCCAACCCCATGGCACCCCTCCCGCCGAAAACCCACGACCTCACTCAGAACTCCCCTCTCCCCTTCCCCAACGTCACCGTGGAACTCAAATGGGGTCTCACCACCCTCGACTTCAGCGACTACATGGAACTACGAGACTTTTCCACGACGAGAGAATTCTTTGCTCTCATTGACGCGCATATTCCCGAGGAGATTGCTCAACTCGGTAACAAGATCAAAGAAATACGGGTGAAAAGTCAGAAGGATCTGGGTAATGAGAAGCTGTTGCCGAGGATTGTGAGGGATGAGGTCAGAGGACGGGCGGCGATTCGGCAGTTGTTGAAGATTTTGAGGGGAGTGGGGAGGGAGGTGGAGGTCGAGTTGGTTTTTGTTATTATGTGGGAAGATGGGAGGGGTGGAGGGAAGTGATGGCGAGGAGAGATGGGTGATGATGGGAAAAGGAGGACTAATGGGAGGCATAGTGGGATGGTTTTTCGTTGCGATGATTTTTTGTTTCGGGAGCGAGACGCATGAGATACCCATCACAACGCATACATTTTCGGGAGTTTTTGTTGACATTGAGACTAGCAGCAACGCCAACGTGGAAAACACAATTCGATCTGGCGAGACAGGCGATCGAGGACAATCCACCGCTTAGTCGCATGAACCAGCGGTACAATACCGTCCGTCTATTTCGTTGTCGCAGCAGTACTGCCCACGCGGACACGCGTTTCCTCCGTCCTCGCAACGCTCTAAAAACAGTGTTAGCGCAGCTCGTAGCGAAACCCGCTTTAGGGAGATAACGTACTCTGGCACTTGTTGTCAAAGCATTGATTCGGGTCACAGCAGATGCCGCCGCCGTAACAGGGTGCTGTTCGAGGCGGTAAGTATTCGACCTGGCAGGTTAGAGCGTTGGAGGCGTAGTATGCGTACAATTGTTTCCCTTAATACACAATGACACGCTTTTGCCGAGAGCGGCCGAGGCCATAATAAGCAAGGTGTATGTAAGGACCTTCATTTTTTCGATTGTAAGGTCGGGAGTGTTGGAGTGTCGGGTATGTTGGAGTGTCGAGAGTGCCGGAACTGTTTAGACGCTATAATAGCTTTAACTGCGGATGCAGAGGAAGAAGAGAAGAGGAGAACTCGGAGGGAGGCGACGAGTATTATGATGGCGATCAACGGTAAAACTCGCACCGCCCCCTCTCTTGCAGCCTTCTGTGCTTTCAGATTCCCGTCGACGAGGTTCCCTTGCACGGCGCGGGCGGATACGGAACAAGACGGCAAGACTTGCGCCGCCCCTTTCTTTTCCGCTACCTCCGCATCTCTCTGTGCTTCACGTGCTTCACGTCAGAGGAACTCAGCATCTGCCGATTTTAGAAGGGCGGTGATTAAGCTGACCATGTTGCAGTGCTGTCCGATATACAGCGCGGTTTCATCTGGGATTACACAGATCGAAGAATGTCAGGACTCAGACCCAGCAAATGCTTCCGTCCATAAGGGATACCTTTCAGTGAGCTTGATGCAATGACGATATCTACGAGGGTGCTCGGAAAGGAAGCGTGCAGGCCTATCGCCGATGGACTCGCATGGGCACCAGGCAATCTGAATTCCTCATCAGGCTGATGACCGACCATCGCGGCCGTGATGTTAGCCTTGTGTCGATCGCGGCACTGATCGACTTCACGTCGGATAGCCCGGGAATCTGGAGAGCAGCCTACTTCAACCCTGGCCGAGGACTCTGAATCACAGTACAACATGCGACCGCATCGAAAAGGACAACCGTTATATCCGACCCCAGGCAACGGCATGATCATACCAGAGTATGGCCCGGTTCCTTCCTCAGCACCGCATTCCTTACCTTCGATTCGAGCAGGCATCCGGCAGTGTTTTGTCCTGATCCATCGGGTTCCGGACAGGGAACGCCGCAGATACCTTCGACCCGGATGGACTCTGGACGAAGGAGAAGAGCCTGGTCGCTGACGACAACATCGACAGCTCCAGACCAAGACTGATGCGGGAAATCGTCGATTCTTGCACCGAGAGGGTGTCGACTGAGTTGTCGGCGTAAGCACTACTTCTCGTATGCTGTTCACAAGATGAGGCTACGACTGCGCCTGCGGACCAGGTGATCACATGAATGCGCTCAATCGCCGATGATCATACTGCCTGAGGTCTCGCCCGTCTCGCCAGCGATAGCGCTTACTGCAGAAAAGTTTGTCGCTGCCTCATCGGGTGAGCTGCGACAGTGTCTTGAACTTGCATTTCCCAGGCTGCACGACTCAAGGCGAAGGGCTCGGATGGAATGTTCGCGCCGTCCTCAAGATAGGTCTACCCTCGTACTGATGGACGATCAAGAGAGTCGCGCCAGGAGAGGTGGATGGAGACCCTGTGGCATTCATCGAGAATTGACGCAATTGAATCGAGAAAACCCGATCCCTTCAAGAGAATTCCCGACTTTGTCCATACACGCTTGGATCTCAGGAAAGTCTCATCAAAGTCTCATCACAGACAAGTCTTGACCAGCAAGGTAGACCAGCTAAAGCACATCAAGGTCCAAGCTCCGAAGCAAGACTCGTGGCCAGTCCTTGAACCCAGTCGCCGACCTGTCCAGACCATTGTCGGCTCGCGAAATCTTCAACAACTGCCGCAAGATCGCTTCGATTGAGTTTTGACGGCAAATGCTATTCTTGCGTACAGGACGGAGTCGGTGCTATAAGAATCACCACCAAGCACACATCCTCCCTCCCACGCTCAGTCAAACATTGCGCATTCAGACTTTGCAAAGTCTTCTCGAACTCGCAAGAACTCAACATGGCGCCGATCTTCACCTACGCCGTCGCCGCTCTGGCCTTCGCGCAAAGGTTGGTCGTCCATTCCCTGCTCACGTCAGTCTTCATCGCATCTTGCTGATCTCCGATAGCGCCTACGCCGTGGTCTACGCAGCCAGATGCAAATTCGGCAACCCGCTCGTTCAGAACAACAAAATCACTCGCGCCGTCTGCAAGCTTACCGACGAACATACGACCAGAGACGGATCTTGGCACTACATGGAGGGAGACAACGAGGTAATCGCCGACCATTCGATGCGATTTCTCGCCGCCCGCTGACAAGCATACAGTGCAAGTATCTCGCTGGCGACAATCCCAAGCTCCAGCCGGGGTGGCGCGTGTTCGTCAAGTTCTGTACCGACTTCAAAGGTGTCCCGGATGCTTGAAGGTGTTTCCACTTGCCGCTGTTGGTGGAAGATCACGGTGACACACTGTCACTGTTGGATCCAGGGCCTTCGTTGACGGAAACAAGTCGGACACATGGCTCTTGCGGATGAAGCCTGACGCACCCAACTTCACCTACAAATCGTTGTTGCCAACAAGCGCTCTTTGTCAAACAATACTGCAACTCCAGTGTATCGTAATGTTAATCTCTATCGCTCAAGCCTTCAGCCTTTGCTTGACCCGCCCTATTTCCCATGTTTAACTTTGGAGAGGTGGTCGTCCATGTCAGGCTTGGCTACTTGTGGTTCGAATGTGAAATGTTCCTCTCAACGTTTTCGTCGAATACACGTCACAACGAGAGACATGTAGTACAAAATCACGAACAGTAAAAACAGGCGCTCTCCCTGACAGGACCATCGATGCGCTTCGTCGTCTTGCCACAACCACATCTCCCTCTGCTCCTCCTCCTGCTCCTCCAAGGCTCCATCGTCCACTCTCGACCCAGAAGATCCACAATTACTCCTCAAAATGAGGTTTCGCCGGCTTCTTACATCCAGCCGATCCACCAACTTGATTAAAGTGCACGAAACATCTGTACCCGCCGGTCCCCTCGCATGGCTCGTTCTGCAAGCATCGTCAGCACCACGTCGTATCCAAATCAGCAGGCCCGTAGCAGACATCGGAGCACTCTTGATGATTCCCTGCGTCTTCGAATCGACCGTAGCAGTCCCCGTTCTTGTACTTGTTGTCAGGCGGTGAGCAGACCTGTGGGTTTGTTAGGGTGCCGGTCGATGATATGGGTAGAAGGATGGAGAGTGCTACGAACCCAGTCTGCGAGGGCGACTGAAGTCATGGCGAGGAGGAGGTAGAGCTTGAGGAATTGCATGGTGGGCCGAAAAGTTTGGGTTCTTTCTTGCACGGTGGACGAGTTTGGGAATCTGGGAGTTGGAGTTGGGATGGAAGAACGAGGAAGAAAAAAATTCTTTATGCGGCGATTTAAATCGTCAAGGAAGGCTGTCCATGTTTTACAGACCAAGAAGTTAGCCAATGGAGCTCGATCCACCTCGCTCTGAAAAGGCCAATTTGATTCACCTCGGGCAAGTTTTGGATCGTGGCCGTTTCGATGCGCAGAGCCATCGGACGTTCTGAGTAGGATCGTTGCGGTTTGAACCGGGATCCCATTGCTCTGGTGCGTGAGCCTCACTTTTCGTCAAAGACCAAGTGTGGAAGCCTCCGCGTGACCTCGAGTCCTCGCTGTGTGGCTCGCGCGGGGAAGACTGACGTCCAAGCGAGAGGCTCCACAATTCACATCTCCAGTAGTAAGGCGGGTCATGCTTGACTTGGGCGTGAACCGACCTCGACACATGGAAAGCTTCGGGCGTAACACGCGATGTGAGATGGTACGGGTAACCGTCCAGTCCACGACCAAGAGGTACCGAAAAGCAAATGAAGCATTCAAGCCTCCAATGTCCAATGACATAATTCGAAGGCGCAAGCAAGCGCTTCCACGATAAAGGTCTTGCTTTCCTTCCATTGCCGTTGCCGGATACGACTCTGGATAAACTAAGGAAGGGATCGCATTAATGTCGCACTGCGGCATTACATCCTTACCGCCTCGCTGACCAGCCATCTCGTCTCTCCGCTGATCGTGAGCAGAACTCTCGATAGAGTTCCACTCCTTCAGGCCACGAGGCATCGGTGTTCATGGGTAGGCATGTGGGGTACTGGGATCATGGAACTGCCGAAAAGTTGCTCATCGTTATTCCTTGACAATTGGGATCAACGATGAGCTGATGGAGAACGCGCGGTCTGACGGATCCTCCTGATGACGTCTTGATGCGAAGTGAACAATAGGGTGATGTGAATAGAAAGACGAGGTGGTGTGATGAGGTGAGGTGAGGTGCTGACCGAGAGACCCTCGAACGCTAGAGGGAAAAGCGCTGGACCCTGAGAACGCACTGTGCACCTCAGTGTGCTCAGCAATTTTTACTGCTTCCGGGCAAGTCATGGCATGAACAACGTGGTGAATCCAGCGCTGCAACAATGAAACAGAAGTGCCGTTCATAATCAGCAGACACTGGCCGAATCACGTTCGAAATTCTGGCCATCAAGGCGCATCTCGATGCTGGTAGGCAGTAATTCTGCGGCCTTCAAGGCTCCTCCTTTCCGATTTTGTAACCCTGTCGGCTAGCCGATAATAGGCGGATAATAGTGAGGCCGATCTGGACCGCGTATTCGGAGTGGATACAGGGTTCTTAATGTCGAAGTGTATCGCTGCAGGCTTATAGTCAGAGGCGTTCCGGGATTGCTGACGGATCGGGCGCTGCTCAGCTCGTGCACAGTGGGGCAGTGAAGCGTTGTGAAGAGTGCAGACGTGGGGATGTTCGTTCTCTCATATATGTGCTTCAGTTGTTGATTTTCGAACAAGACGGAGTGTGTCTGGTTTCGCCTTTGGAAGGTGAAGCTGAGCGTGCTGGGATGACCGCTGCCAATGTGAGGGAACCACGAGGTTGACGATAAAGCTTGGTGAAGATGATCTGGGACATGACATATTGAGTAGACCCTGCAGACGCACCAGCTCGTGTTCGCCCTTTTTGCTGCCGTGAACTGCGGCGGAGCTGAACCGGCTTACCACGGTTCAGATGGCGTGAGCACTCAGCAGTGAGCGTCGTAATTCCATGGGATATGCGCTCGAGGAGTCGGCTCATGCGGCGCCTCATTCGGGATGTTGGACCACGGAGGCATGTTGTGCGATCTCCTGAGTCTCCTGAGTATCCCTGGCTTGCGCACCGGGCGTGCCATGAAACAAGGAGGCGGCCATATTGAGTCGTCGCAGATGCAGACGTCCGAGGTGGATGTGTTGTCTGCCTATACTGGATAGCCGTCCACACATGTCGTCGTCCAGAGCGATACCTTACACGGTACGATAGCAGACGGCGTGGTTGTCGTGTAAATCGTGGTTCATCAATAATGGTGGAAGGTTCTCGACAAAGAGATCGGCGCCCAACGGGATGTCTGACATTCTGAAACTCACCGGGGAATCGCTGCTAGGGAAGCCGGTATTGTCGGGCGCTCCCGCCTCCTGCCGCAGTTCATCCCCCTTTCGTGCCTTGCTGCAGAAGGCCAGCTGTCCAATTCATAAAGCGCTTGCTGCGCCCGCCCAAATTTGACTCACCCACCAATTTCACCATACGTGTCCACTCCACCCCAATGTAGGCTGCCATCGCAGCTAAGTCCATCCAACATGGACGTCCTCTCCGCTTCTTCTTCTCTTTCACTCCACAACGACCTCCCTCTCAACAACATCATGTCATCACCTGAACCGTCCTCCACCTACCTCAAAATGGAAGACCTTCACACCACACACTCCACATCACCCGCGCCCTCGGCATTCGACGACTCCCTCTCCACATCACAGTCTTCACCGGCACCCGTCGTCGTTCATTCACGGCAGGCGAAGAAGCGGAAATCATGGGGACAGGAACTACCCGAGCCAAAGACGAGTCTCCCACCGCGGAAGCGCGCAAAGACCGACGACGAGAAGGAGCAGCGCCGCATCGAACGCATCAAGCGGAATCGCGCGGCTGCGCACAACTCGAGGGAGCGGAAACGACAAGAGACCGAGACACTCGCCGTGGCACTGGCACGTGCGAACGCGGAACTACAAGCGTACAAGAAGTTGCATGGACCACTGCCGAGCAACATTGTCCTCCCGGAGATTCAAGTCCGGAATGAGAGGTGTGTATTGATGAGGAGTATCTTGACATGACGGACATCAACTGACATGCCACTCACAGCCCGGAAGCACAAACACCTGTCCCATCACTGGTTGACGACAATTCATACCCGAGTCCAGCGTCACCCGATGACAGCATCTTCCACCCAACCACATCCATCAAACAAGAACCTCTTGACCAACCCACCTTTTCCCTCAACGCCCTCCCACCAGCCTTCGAGACCCTCGACGCCAAACCGTCATCGTCGTCTCTGCTCTTGCCGCTCGACCCGACACAACATTCTGCAGCAATGTTGTGCGACCTGCAGTGTCGGTCCAGCCTCAAGAGCAGCAGCACGACCACGACGACAAACTCGCCGCCTCCCTCCTGGTGGACGCAGCTCTTTCTCCACCTTCTGACTGGTCGAATTCTGACCTGCTACCGAATCCTTATGGTGGCCCTCTGGACAATTTCGCCTTCGCGGATGGCGCGCTTGATGGCAGCTTCAACGCTCCGCTCAACTTCTCGTTTGACGATCTCATCGACGACGCCGCTTCTTTTGCGGTCGACGCGCAGGCGTCTGGCGCTGTGTAATACGGCGACGGGCCTGCGCGCACCGCGAGAGGGTGCTCTCACTGCACTTCAGCGACGGTCGCTTGGGAGAGATCGACGAGTGGCGAGGTGTGAGCGAAGTGAGAGGCAGGTTCAAGCACGTCGGACAACACGGACGGCATTCTTGGGGTCATCGGAGGATCAAGGTGTTGGGGATGATGGTAACGAACAGCGTGGCGTTGGTCGTGGTGGTGATTCTACTTGACGGATGAGGTGTTTGGGTATAGGTATAGACTTGTACCATCATCTTGATGTTGCTTCAGTAGAGATCCAAATCAAAAGTTGAATACTCTCTGATTGTTGTCTTCTTGTGATCATGATGTGTTTCTCATGTCTTTCTCATCGTGTTGTCCACATCATAAAGTTTCCCTGTTCATCATGTTGTCCTCATCACCATATTCTACCATCATGTTCGCCTCTTCACGTCATCCTCGTTACTCTCCTCAACATCACATCCTCCCTCACCCCTCAATAACAGCCTCACTCCTCTTCGGCCTCTCCCCAAAAATCCCCGTCCCGACCCTCACCTCATCACTCCCCTGCCTCACCGCCGCCTCAAAATCCGCACTCATCCCCATACTCAACTCCAACTCCTCCTCCCCGATCCCCAATTCCTTCGCAACCTCATCCCTCACCTCTCTCAATTTTTGAAAATCCTCATTCCTCCCCTCCTCCTCCTCCGTCGCGGCCGCTTCCCGCGACCTCGCAATCGCTCCAATCGTCATCAGACCCGCGAGTTGGAGGTGTGGACATGAGTCCTTTATATGTCGACATAACTCCACCGCCTCCGTGCTGCCAGGTTGGACGCCGGACTTGGAAGTTTCTCCCGAGGTGTTGACTTGGACGAGGACTCGTAATTTTCCCTCTTTGTCGGAGAGTGGGATGTTTTCCCGTGACATGCATGTCGCGCGACCTTTTTCGAGGGCGTCGGCTTTTTTGAAGCTGTCGACGGAACTGACGCTGAAGAGGTTGGGGACGGAAGATGCGAGGGGTTGGCATTTGTTGGTTTGGAGGGCGCCGATCATGTGCCAGTTTATTGAGCGGGGGAGGAGAGCCGCTTTGGTTTGGAGTTCTTGGGAGTAGTTTTCGCCGAAGTGGGTTGTCTTTTGTGAGGATTCGTGGAGGGAGAGGATGTCCGAGGCGGGTTTTAGTTTGGAGACGGCGATTAGGCGGACCTGGGTGGGAGAGGGAGAGTTAGTGAAGGGAGGGAGGGAAAGGTGGAGATCTGGGAGAGTAGAGACGTACTTGGCGACTTCCTCTTACTGCGTCGATGCGTTGAATCACTTGGGAGATGTTCTCGACGAGCACTTTTGCTCGGGCGGGGTCGATGCGCATCTCTGTCGTGCTGTCGCTGGTGGTGTTCTCTTCTTGCGGTGGTTCGGAGGACATTGCACTCGCTTCCCTGCGATTGATTACCTTACTAGGACCGGGCTCGTATATTTGGGAGAAGACGGGGACGGGGTGCGTCGCTTGATGGAATCTCCAGACTCGACTGTGACGTCTCTCGATCTGCACTTCCAATTCTCCTCGGTGAGATGTTAGCCCGAGGCGATGGTCTTGGCTTCACTTCGGTCCACTTTCTCCGCGTTTCGTCTCCGCTTTTTGCGCTCGAACTTCGTGTTGTCTGTTGAACATGGTCGAAGCGGATCATTGGATGCATAAGCTGAAGTTCCTGGCAAGAATGTGGTCGCGTGGTCGCTCACGGACCGGCAAATGTCAAGCTATGCAGAAACGAGGTACAATGACTACCGAGAAGTGGTGGCTTAAGTACCTATGCGCTTCGATTCCACATGTTACAATAGCTTCTCCTCAGCATTCGTCGTACGCAAGAGATTGTGTCCATTCTTCAACATGCGATCCATCTCCCTCGCAGCGCTGCTCGCCAGCATCAGCATCTCCCACGCAGCAAAATACGAAGAATACATCCTCGCTCCCTCTTCCCGCACCCTCCTCCCCGCTTCCATCTACCAACTCAACGGCACACTCTCCAACCCCGACTCTCTCCTCTCCAACTCCACCTCTTCCACCGCAGCAGCAACCTTCACCGACACCTCCTCCCTGACCCTCGACTTTGGCAAAAACATCGCCGGCCTCGTCTCCTTCACCGTAACCTCCACCTCCGCCGCCGACCAATACATCGGTCTAGCCTACTCGGAGTCTTCCCTCTGGGTCAACGGCCAAGGCAGCGATGGCACCGCCGACGCGGGACTCGATGAGATTTTGTGGTTTCAACTGAAGGGCCCGGGAAACTACACGGTCGACCGAGAGCACGAGCGTGGTGCGTTTAGGTATTTGAGTCTGATTCATAATACGACGGGCGAGGTGGGGATTGATCGGGTCGAGGTGCATTTCACACCGATGCCGCATTGGGATGAGGGGAAGTTGAGGGAGTATACGGGTTGGTTTCATTGTGATGATGAGTTGGTGAATCGGGTTTGGTATGCTGGTGAGTATGGTGCAAGGCAAAAGCGGATGACTTGCCTGTCCTTGGCTTTCAGCTCTCCCAACCATGCCAGAGTCGCTGACCATTGTGCCTCTTTGTGACTAGGAGCGTACACCAATCAGCTGTGCACTGTGAGTGCATCGTCTCATCGCGTACTGCCGTGATATCCAAGCTGACCCAAATCAGATCGACCCACACTACGGCAACTCTCTGGTCCATCTCTACCAAATCAACTCAACGCAGCTCGGCGACGAAACTCCCCCAAACACATGGTACAACAACTTCACCATCACCAACGGCACTTCCGCACTGGTCGACGGAGCGAAACGAGACCGCCTAGTCTGGGCAGGCGACATGGCCATCGCCGTCCCCGCCATCGTCGTCTCCACCGACGACATGATTTCCGTCGCCAACTCCCTCGACTCCCTCTTCGCCGTGCAAAACACCTCCACCGGCCAACTCTCCTACGCCGGCGTTCCCTTTCCCTCAATCTACTCCTCAACCTACCACCTCTACACCCTCATCGGCGTCGCCGACTACTACCTCTACGCCAACGCCCTTCCCTACCTGCAATCCAAATGGCCCGCCTGGAAACTCGCGCTAAACTACTCCCTCTCCTTCATCGACGACTCCGGCCTGATGAACGTCACCAGTCCCGCCGACTGGCTCCGCTTCGGCATGGGCGGCCACAACATCGAAGCAAACAGTATCCTCTACTACACCCTCACCCAAGCCCTCCTCCTCGGCGCCGCCGTCCACGAGTCCCCCGCCCTCCTCGCCTCCTGGTCCCACACCGCCGAACGCCTCAAAAATGCCGCCAACACCCTCCTCTGGAATTCCACAACCGGTCTCTACCACGACAACGAAACCACACTCCTCTCCCCTCAAGACGGCAACGCCTGGGCCGTCCTCGCCAATCTCACCGACACCCCCGAGAAAAACGCCGCCATCTCCACCGCTCTCCAATCCCGCTGGGGACCCTACGGCGCCCCCGCCCCGGAAGCAGACGACGCTATCTCCCCCTTCATATCGGGTTTCGAACTCCGCGCGCACCTCCTCGCCGGCAACGCCACCTCCGCTCTCGACCTCATCCGCTTACAATGGGGCTTCATGCTCAACGACCCACGCATGACGAACTCGACTTTCATCGAAGGATACTCCTCAACAGGGGAGCTACACTATGCTCCGTACACCAACGATCCGCGCGTCAGTCATGCGCACGGCTGGGCGACGGGACCGACGAGCACGTTGACATTTGAAATTGGGGGACTAAAATTGCTCAGCGCGGGGGGAGCGATGTGGGAGGTGGCGCCGCGGTTGGGAGGGTTGAGGATGGTGGATGCGGGGTTTAGTACCTCTTTGGGGGGGTTTGCGGTCGAGGTGAATGCTACGGATAGTGGGGAGATCGCTGGGTTCGTGTTTAGCACGCCGAATGGCACGAGCGGGAGGGTTAGTTTGCCGGGTGTTAGTGGGACGTTGAGGAGTGGGGATGGGATGACGGTGAGGTTGGTTGATGGAGAGGCGAGTGATGTGCCGGGTGGGACGTGGAGGTTGGTGATTGGACCTGAGGCGTCTACTGGTGCTGCTGCGGTGGTGTCTGTGAGCTTCTCGTTGCTTGCTGCGGGCGCGGGCATATTAGCTTGGGCGCTGTTGCTGTAGCCAGGTATGGTCCTTCCCGAGACGAGCACGTAGGTGCAGTTTGAAGATCATTCAAGCTATCTGCTACTAGCCATTCGATCCAATCTGCTAAGCGCCATCGTAGCTGCTCTCCAAGGTGTGCAACTGCCATTTAGCCAAGCATTGCTCCTTCCATCTTTCAGTCCACGACCATGACCATGCAACCAAGTGTTGCTCACTTCACCTCGAAACTTCTGCGATCATGACAAAGACGCCAACTCACTCAATGTCCCAACTCCGCCTCAACCTCCGCGTCCAGCTTCACCAAACCCTTCTCCTTCACCACGCTGAGCAGCTCTTCCCATCCATCTTCAGAGTACCCGTTCTCGATGACAAGTTGATCTTCGTCTCCGGGGATGTCCACCGACACACCCAAAATCTCCCGGCCATCAAAGGCGCGGCCCATGGTCTTCCGGAGTGCTGTGAACGCATCTTCAACGGCCATACTGTCGGTCAAGCTGACGACTCGGACTCCTTTGACGTCCTGAGATCTGATCCGGAGCTTGAAGTGGAAGACTTGGGCTGAGACTTGCGGTGCGGCTGCGATTTCTTGTTCTGGCTGCGTGTAGGTAGGTTTGATGGTCTCTGGCTCCGTCTGTGCTGCGCCTTTCGTGGAAGGCGATGCTGCAGTCAAGATCTGGGATGCAGAAGCTTCCACCAGAGTTGGTGCTGCGGCGGACGGTGACTTTGGCTGAGTGTGCGCGGGAGTCTCCGTCTCGGGCGTAGGTTCTTCTGCACCTCCCGACAGAGCAGGTGCTGTAGTCGACTCGTGCACTTGAGATGCTTTTGGCGGGAGACCGGCACGGCATCCCGTCCTGTGGGTAGCGTAACAGTGTCCACATTGCAATAGACCCTCAGCCAAAGCGTTCTTGTAAACACGACAGGCATATGTTCCCTTGTTCGGAGCACAGAACCTGCATGGAATAGGAGCCGGCATGCCCTGATCTGTCTCATGCACTTGACGGGCACGATTGTATTCAGTCAAGATCCGTCGGCCATTTTGCCTGGCTAATGGTTCAAAGGAATTGAATTGAGCCGTGGCTTTGTCCCAATCTTCCTGGGATATGTATTGTGGTTCGGAGGTGTCATTGGTTGTCGGTCTGAGGAAGGTGTGGAGGTCCTCCTTTCTCTTTTTTCCCCGGCGCCGGGTCTTGCCAGTCCTAACGCTTCGGTTGTCCACGGTCTTCGGAGCGCTATGATCGTGCTGATCATCCTCATTCTGCGCTGCTGGCCCTGAATTATCACTTGTGTTTCTCATCAGCTTTTTCGCCTCTACCGGAGGCTCGTCATCGTCTTCGTCGACTGTCCCGAAAGCTGGTCCTCGTGCGCGCTTCAGGCTCTTCGGGCCTTTGATAGATTTCGCGGAAGTTGTCGTCCGAGCTGCGCGCGGTCTTCGCAAAGGACCGGAACTGTTTCATGTCAGCAGGAGCGATGCAATCTCCTGCGCGAGCAGTATCTTACCCGTGCTCGTGCTCCATGTCATTGGCCAACGCGCGCTGTTGGCTGACCGTGAGTGCAGCCAGGAAGACCGAGTCCGTGTATTCTTTCTCTGTCTTCCAAAATTGCCACAGAGTGTATTCGGACTGGAGGCGATCCAACTCATCGTCGGCCACTGGCCTAAGAACGGCAAACACCTTCCGATCTCCGAGAAGCGTGATACAAACCGGGACCTGAACATGTCAGCTGCGTCTTTTCCACTTGGACCGACTCAAACTTACAAGCTTGCTCATGCTGCCCTTGCGAAACGGAAGCCAGGTGATCTCCAACTTGCAGGACTGGCGATCTGCTATGCATGACAAGCATTCAACGGTCCCAACAGGTATATTCACACTGTCGGGGAATGTGGTCGGCTCAGCGTTGCCTGTCTTCGTGCCTCCATCAGTGCTGGCGTAGAACCCCGCCACCACTTCTTGATAAGACGCTCCTCCATTGAACTTGCTCACAAGATCAAGGTCGAACAATCGAATTCCGTGGTTGGCCCACGAGGCTGCGTCCAGGTGGCCGTCCTTATCAGGACAGCTCGCAAGGCATTGAACGAATGGGGCTGGCGCTTTCATGTTGAAGTTACTCGTTGTGTCCTCGGGAGTGTGCTGTTCTCGCGCAAGCTTGCTGGATTTCCCCTCCTTCACTGATGCAAGAATTGCGCTTCTAACAAGGTCGGCAAACGTGGCACGGAGACTGGTGGTAGTCAGCAACGGGAAGTGATGCATTTGTAGCATGATGATGGTGACGACGACTTACAACTCTCGATGCGCAGGGTCATCGAAGTAAAGCTCCTTCTCGTACAGCGTGCCTTTCCAACCCTAGATTTCGTCAGCTGCGTTTGGGTGTGCGGTAACGATGGGCGGCATACCTTTCCGGGAGCGTAGAGCCAAGGGCGCTCCTCTCCATACTTCACTGGGTAGTTCCACAGCTGAGGCCCGTAAAAGTAGAACGACCGGTCCGACTCTGCAGCGATGTCTGCCGACTGTCCGACTTCTTCCACGGTGGACCCGGAGTACTTGGTGGCCAGACCTATAACACGGTCCCAGAAGTCGCCCAGGACAGCATGTCCCAGCCGCTCATCTTTCTTCTGTTCAGATATCGGCTGTAGGCCAATTTGCGCTGCGCATTTCTTGAAAGCCTCGTCCCACTGCTTGTGCGCCGCAGCTCGAGACTGCATCTCGATCGAAGTGTTGGGTGTTTGGTGTCTTGATCGAGTTGCGCATGACGTGTAAAGAAAAGTTTTAGCAGCTGATGGGGACAAACGTTGCAAGTAAACAATCCAGGCTGGAGCTGCAGACGAACGCGGTCTGGATCGTCGCTGCGCATCTCCCTTAGCGTCTCCACATTCTCGATCTTCGCCATCTTGAAGGAGATCGAAGTCGTGTTTCGAAGGTTCTTTGAAGGTGAAGTGACCAGTTTTGCCAACGATCAATCCGGGATGGGAAGCTGAAGCAATCATCCATTTGATCATGTGCCGGACCTGTCATCTGTCGTGTGAAGCACATGAAAGCTCGGAAACATATTGTGCCTTTCATCGATACTTGACGGGCATTGAATGGTAAATGATGAAGCAGAGGTGGCCGCAAGCAGGCCTGAAGGATACCTTGTGACATCTCCGGCTGACGAATCCGGGAAATGAAGCTCATCAGATGGCAGAAAATTGCGCCTCCAGACGAGTCGACCGGCTCAATTGATGTCTGGCAAAATGCACTGGCGAAACCACCGCAGACCCTCCTAAGATCCAGTCAAGCAGAGCAGCTGAAGTCGGTTTTATATCGTCCAACTTCGTCCGGTCGGTCAGAGATCGTCCTGGACCAGACACGTCGTGATATGACCTCGTGCCAGCGAGCTCCCCATCAAAGTCTTGATCGTATGTCCAGACCGTTTCTTATCAGCATGATCGTTCCCTTTTGTCGTTCCCTCATCAAGTGATGTCCACAATCCTGCAGCAGATCATCACCTCCCATATTCTGTCGTAAATTCCCCCCCCATATCTTTCAACTCAAAACCAACCTCTCGATTTTCGGCAGCAAATCCGCCACCCGAAAGGGCTTCGTAATGGCATCGTCCACTCCATGATCCATCGCACTGCGCAATTGCTGATCCCTCGCATTCGCCGAGACAGCGATAATCGGTAGACGTCCATTGAGCCATCCATCGCTTTCGGCTTCTCGGATTTTCTGCGTGCATTCAAGACCGTTCATGACTGGCATTTCGATGTCCATTCTGCAAGCAGCGTATTAGTACTGTTTTTGCAGAGCATTGAGTGAGAACTTACAGCACCACAGAGAGCTTGATCCGACTGCTCTCGTTGCCCTTACTGCTCGTCGTCGTCTTGAGAAACTCTAGAGCCTCGCCGCCATGGTTGACGACATGTACCTCGTGTCCCAATTTCTGCAATTGCATCCTCAACACTTTTTGATTCACCAGGTTGTCCTCCACGACCAGGATGCAAAACTTCTCTCCACCGTGCCCCTTGATTCTTTGCTTCACCACAGCCTCAGTAGCCTTGCTGGCCGCTGGAGGACTCGCTGTTCTCGCAGAGATGTAGAATGCGAACTTCGCTCCGCAACCCGGTTTTGAGCTGACGCCGATCTCTCCGCCTTGCAGCTCAATCATCTCCCGACTGATGAAAAGGCCCAGACCTGAACCTCCATATTTCGAGTGTGTCCGTGGTGAAGCCTGCGAGAACCGCTCAAAGATGCGGCCCTTCTGCTCCTCGTCGAACCCGCATCCCGTATCGATGACAGTGAAGTGTAAGAAGATCTCTCTGTCGCTCCCAGCACCGGCATATGACCTCTCTCTGGCGATGCCGGCAGGAATGAAATCCACGTCCAGATCTTGCTCCGAAGGGCGTGAGTTGGACACTCCGACACCAATCGTCACAATCCGTTCTGCTTCCTTTTGCGTGAACTTCATGGCGTTCGTCAATAGGTTGATGAGAACCTGCATCAAGCGTCCCGTGTCCAGCATGGCCCATTGTACGTCCCCAAGATCTTTCTCAAGTCGCAGCTGCACGTCAAATTTCCGGGCGTCCGCTTCGAACATCTTTTGTAATTCCGTGAGCATGTTGTCCAAGTCTGTGAGCGAGGGCGCGATGGTGAGGAGCTTGCTATCCAATTTCGAGAGGGTGAGGATATCGTCCACGATTCGTCTTTGGTGGGCACAGCAGGATGTGATGATACCCACACTATCGAGAGCAGCCGCACACTGCTCCTGCAATGCGATGATATTTGATGGAGATGACGAAGCTGATTCGGCCAAAGCTTTCATATCTGTGAGATTGGAGCTGATGAGATCAGCGCAGTGGACGACCGCTCCGAGGGGATTTCTGTCGCAGTGTCAGCAAGTCGTGTACACCACTAGGTCAGAGAGCACGTTGCAGCAGCGCAATCCGTCTGCTGGTGAGTGGCTCACCTTATCTCATGACAAGTGATATCAATAAAAGCCTCGTGCTGCCGCTTCGCCTCCACTGCCTCATCAGTCCTCTGCTTCTGCAATTTCTCCGCCCACTTCAAATGAGTGATATCGGTCAGCGTGCCGGCCACAGCCACCTATTTGCAGAAGTCAGTACATGTCTCCACCTTCCAATTGTCGTAGACCACAAGATAGGGTGTGCCTCTGGTTTTGCCAATGAACATACCACACTGCCATCCTCTCCCAGTTCAGGATACGAACAGCTCAGCACGCTTGCTCTCATTTCATGGCCCTGGCCATCACTCCAAGTTCTGTTAAGATCGAATTGGAATTTGGTTGGCTGCTTCGTCGCAATCATCGTGTCCCAGTTCTTGCTCACGATCGCAAGATTCTCCGCATTAATGAATGCACTCCAGTCGATCTCATCAAAAGGTACTTCCGGATGGCCGCTGAGTTCGAACCATTCTCGATTGCAATACGCCATCTGTTGTGCGAGAGTCGTCAGCAACTAGATGAGATCTTCCAAGACCATGCCCAACTTACCGACCGATCCACATTAAACGTATAGAATGCAACATTGCTATGCTTGATGAAATTCGCAAACCTCTTCTCGCTCGCTGCCGCACGTTCTAGTGCCTCAGCTCTCTTGACCGCATCCTGATGGCTCCTCTTCTGCGCCGAGATGTCCGTGATACACCCGCTCACCGTGAGGACATTTCCGGCATCATCGGTGGTAGGCACGCACGCAGCCGAGACCCACTGACCTCCAGGGTTTTCTGCGGGACTGGAGCCCACCCATCGCATGTCGAATGTGTCAGACTGGCCGTTGGTGAGACGTTGCCAGACGTCGGTGAGCCAAAGCTTGTCTTCTTCAAGTACATAGTTGCCCCATGCCATAGGTGTGTCTTCGTCGGGAGGCAGGCCGGAGAGATTGTGGAAGGCCTTGTTCCCGTAGACGAGGCGTCCTTCCTTGTCGTACTCAAACATGCCCACGCTGACCATTTCCATCATCTTCAGAAGATTGGAAAGTCGCCCAGTCGCATCGTCTCGGTCCGCCAGGGCATCTCGGAGCTTGCGATTCAGCGTTGCAGGATCGGTTTTGGCCGGAGTACTGTCTTGAAGGGACAGCTTGGGCAGAGCGTCTAGTCCGTCAGGAGTGTGTTCGGCGCTCTTCGGAGAGGTTCTCCCCGCAGAGGTCGTCCATTGTATAATGCGCCATCTCTTGTCTATTGTGTATGCGTGTATGCCTGTCTTGCCCGCCGCCTCCAAACTCCCATTTTGTCCATCATCCACCGCCCATGCTTTTAGTCCAGCAGACTCGCTGGCATCTACGATCTCCTCGAAAAGATGGTTCTGTTCCCGTAAAGCTCCATTCCTATACTGCGTACCCAGAACGTCTTCGGCAGCCAGATCCAGTACGCATGTCGGTCGCGGGTCTGCGTCGACGCAGAAGGTGACTTTGTCCATAGAGGGGAGTCCGAAATCCAAGGGCTAGGAAGCGCTGAGCCGCATCGCGACAGCAGGCTACACGGGCGACGTGGAATTTGTGAAGACGTTGACAGCGGCGGTGTGGCAATGTTGGGTGGGTCGTGAGACGCCTCGAACGCCGGCAACGCGCTTAGACAATCACCGACGTCCTCTCCATTCCGTGGCACGTTCTGGCCTCCGAAATGATGAGAACAGCACAGGTTGGCGGCGGCCGGCGAGGCAAAGAGAATCGAGGCGTGAAGGATAGATTTGAGGACATTGTGGAAGCGAATAGAGGTATGTTCTACGCCATGTGAATCCCTGGTGCAGATCATGCCGTGGTTCAGCCGCTAGTGGCCGCGGGCGACTACAACTGCTGAAGTGAATGCAGCGATACGCCTCGCGCAACATGGCGCATCTAGAGCGGAAGAGAGAGAGGAGGCACCGATATGGTGCTGGACTGCTGGACTGCCGGACGCCAATTCGCCAGCTACCCTTATTGAAAGGTCAAGATTGAGCAGTGCACAAATTGAATCGGAGCTGGGACGAGGAGACCACCAAGGAGCACCTCAAGATCCACAGAGCTCTATCGACACGGACACGGACACAATGTCGCGCAGCTCCTCCGATGTCCTCGTATCCGGCCGACATTCTGTATGGCCTCAAACACTTTGCTTGCCCACCGATTCGCTCCTCTCTCGCATCCTCGGCTACCTCCACCGCCTGCGGGTCGGCAGATATGCTACTCCCTCCACAGGATGACATGCGTTCTCTCTCACACCCGCCGAGTTCGACGTCCTTCCACAGCAGATCTCTTCCGGTCCTCCTCTCGCATGCTTCTATCCCAACAAAGTCCGCTACGACTACTCGCCCGAACTCGAAGCCACACTCTGCGCATGCGGAGTGAGTTTGCACGGCTCCTTTGTGACAAGATCATCGATGCGATCCATGAAGCACTCGTAACGCTCGCAAATCGTCTAGGACCGCCGGACGTCCGACGCACTCAAGGATATTATCCAGGGCGGGAGTCCGACACTGAGATTAGCAGGTGCACCAACGCCGAGCAGTGACCACATGCGAGACATCGAGACATGTGGCCCCCGGACGGAACTCTTTTCAGATGAGGCGCATGCAAATTGCTGGTGGTGGTGCTAGAGATGTGCTGTGTGCCTGTGTCCAGAGCGGAGATGAATCGGACAAGACGGCCGAGAATTACATCGTGGACAGCTCTGGTGGCTTCAGATATGTCGTATGCCTGAATCTCCCCTACTAGGAGCGTCTGCCTGCGAGCAGATGGACGGATCCTTTACCGTCGCTGAGTATCTGAAGGCCAAGGCTGGGTATGTGTGCAGACAGGGCGGAGGAGTTGACTTGTGTGCGGTATGTCGAGAACGTATCCTTCGCGTGAGAGTGCAACAAAGGCCTCCTGGAGCTGTTATTGGCTAATCTGCCGCTACACGATGTCCTGGCCACTCTGTCTGGCGCTCTGGAGGTAGCGCGCGAGGTGCTATGACCATGATGGCTGCGCAGCCATCATGGACCGTGCGCCGCATGAAGTACAGCCTGTGACAAAACACTCCTACGCCATCCTAGCCTCGGAAATATCCTTGTTGTGGTCACTGAGCTTTCGGTTACAGAGATGTCACCTTCTCTATAATACGTCTTTAGATCGGAGACTTACTCGTGCAGACATCCAAGACTATGTCGGCGAGTGTGATCAATGAGTGAGCTTGTTCCAGTTGGTCACTCCTGTCGACTGTCAAGCTCTGCAGAAAAGAGAGAATTACAACACCTCTGCTTCCACGATACCGTTGGCCTCAACTATGGTAACCTAATACAATCCACGTATGAGCGCCTTCACTACTCTCGACGGCCCAGCGAGAAGCTTCGTCTGGAGGACCCGTCTCGAAACTTACGACGTTGGCCTGAACGTCCCATACCAGGAGTGTGTGCCTGCGAGGCGATAGGAGCATCATTTGCCCTCCAGAAGTCCTGAGATCTGGCCGCCACTCGCTGCGCCTGGCTGTCTCAGAAAGCGTCGAAGGTCTAAGGACACGGACGTTGATCGTTTGATTGTCGATGTGCTTGCTATGATTCTACTGAAGCGGGTGCTGTTGCCGCTTCTCGAAGCCGCGGACATGTAGTCGTGAGGATCGTCGCTTGAGTCCATGCGCTTTGACCTGCGGACCGGACTTGCTCTCGCGCCTTCGTGAGATTTATTGGTAGTACCGATCAACATGACAGCTCTCTCGGTCCACGACGAGCGACGGTGGCAGGTACTGCTCGCGGTGCTCACAAGGAGTCGAATTTGTCGACGCAGCGTCGCCGACTCACGACCGACTGCATTACAGCTACCCGTCGAGCGCCATGGTCTGACGTAGCCATGGCTTTTCGTTACAGAATATTCTTCGGACAAAAACCATCCAGGACGCGAAAGAGCTTGTGAGTGATGTGGCGGACGCCTGTCGACGGCGATCTCAGATACTTTGTGATGTAGACACTTTTTTGAGGTCGTCCCGCTTTCTCGTCAGCTTCTGGCATTATTGCGATCTCCTCCGCTACAACTACTGTCCTCGGAGTAGGTCCGCCTCCCTTTTCTCTTCCTAACACCATCTGCCGACCTGGTCTTTGAACCTTTTTCAAGCGCCCCTTGCGAAGCAACGGCTCTTGGTGGAAACTCTGCGAAAATCTTCGAGAGGTACAGTGATATTCTCCTACAGGGTGTCAGGAAGGATGGCCAGGACCTCTGGTGGCAGCAGATCGGGCAGTACCACCTCCAGCTGCTTTGCGCGAATGCCAGCCAAGGACGTATTTTCGAGTGCCATCTGCGCACATCTCCAGCCTCGGACCGACCGTACGTCTTGTAGTCGCGAAAATGAACAAGAAAGAAATTTGATTTATATTCCAGATCTAAACGTACATGCAGGCAGTCACAAACGTTCTCGCGTCAAAATTGCAAACAGAGCCGGAGACACAAGACGCGCCCTCAACCGTACCAAAAACAAAAGCCCAATCCTCAACTGCTTACTTTGATGGCGACTCTCGCATCTAGGCTGGGCCGCCCCGTTTCCCTCACTTTACCGAGCAGAAACTCCCATCCATCGTTCTCATCTTCCTTGTCTATGCAAAGCCGGTCGCCTAAGGAGGGCACTTCCACATGGAGGCTCACAATGGCATCGGTGCCCAATCTCTGGTCAAAGAGTCCCTGCAGCTTTCGAAAGACATGCTTCGTCGTCATTGAGCTCGACAACCGTAGGGCCTTCTTTGGAAGACTTTCAGCCCAAACCAAGAGAGTGAAACTGATCTCTGGCTCTGAGGAGTCTGTGGTTGCCTCTGAAAAAGATGCCGATTCGACCTTCCTCGGCAGCGTTGGGCACGTTTCTTGATCCTCAATTTGAGATTGTGAAGAGCCCTGTCGTGGTTGAGAAGTTTTCGGTATGCTGATTCCACCGTGACCAGGGAGTGGAGCCGGCACAGTCTCTGTCAGGCCCATTTGCCCCGTAATGTGCGATCGCGAAGGGTCATGTGGAGGCTGATCAGGTCCCGGTAACGTCTGTGTCAAGTCGATTCGTTCCAGAGTCACAGATCTGTCGAAGCGGTCCAGAGGCTGAGATCCTTGAGCACTCGTCTCTGTAATATTGGCTCGGCTCACGGTAAGAGGCCAACCAGTGCTATATTGAGGATGGAAGACTCTTCCCTCCGCTTCCGTGGGGCGGCCGACCTGATCCGCGGTCACGGAATAGAGAGAATCTCGCCCAGGTTGAGACGGTTCAGACTCCATCCCTGTCGCACTGACTGTGTTTGAGGTCGTGGAATACAGCGTATCCCATGAATCTTGAATAAAGCCCGACTCCGAAACAATTGAGTCAACCGGGTTCGAGTTTGCAGAGGAGAAGGATTCCAGAGCTTGGTACGGTCCTACGTCCGTTTGCATCGGGTCGAGTATGCTTTGCATCGTAGGGCATGGAGAGTCCCGTACAGGTTGGCAAGACGTCGCCGTCGCGCGCGTCCCATTTTTACCGGCCCTTTGCTCGGTAGTTACAGATGGGCACGGAGTTTCCAGTTCCTGGCAATCCGCGTTGAGCACGTCCCTTGCGATATTGCGGAGAGTATCAAGATCGCTATCGGCAACGCTATTGTTCATACTGTCGTTCTGGGCGCTACCATGTATGCTAACATGGTCGACTTCGATTTGAGGGTTCTCGCCATCCTGGGGCATTTGGTCTGGCGGCTCGTACTCGCTCTCAGTATCATCTGCTGAAACTGGACGCGAGCGTTTGCCGCTTTTGGACCTTTTGGTCGGACGTTGAGTGGCCGGTGGCGGCATGTACTCGCCATCAGCATTATCTGCTGCATCTGGGTGGGAGGGGGTTGCAGCGTCGAGGTCCGGAGCTGCACGCTTTTTACCCTTGGCGCTGCTGCGAAGTGTGTACGGGCTGCTCAAAGTTATATCGTTCTCTTCTTGCTCAGTGGCGCCACGCTGCTCGCCTAGCAACGAAGATTTTGTTTTAAGCGCAAGAGAGCCGGCACTTGACTGTCGATTTGGGCCAGGGGGGACGCTATACATACGCTCCACTCCACCTCTGTGTCGTGCTGCGTCATCATTGCCAACGTGAATGCTCTTCCCTCTTTCGAGTGTCTCCTTCTCGCTGACGTGAAAGGAACCCGCGAACTTCGAAGCGCCTTCTCGATCAGTCTGATGAAAAAGGCTTCGCGGCCGCTCGAGCGTCGTACTGATGTTGGGCACATCAAGAGGATGTCGACCAAGGACATAACAACTTGTCCTGATATTCGAGGAAGGCTTCTGTTTGCATGGTTGGGATCTGGTCGGTATAATGTCAGCCCAAATTCCGGCCAAAGGAGAAACAAGAGTACGGTAAGGCTCACGTTCCGGCATGCTCCGTATGCTTAGCACTTGCTGTGGAACTTGGCTCGGCATTGTGCGATGATGTGCTGTGAGGGACTTCGGACAACATCTCTTCAAGCAACATCGTTCCACTGCATGCTCCTTCGCGCCGCCAGAACTGCCACAAAGGCGTCTTGGCTCCCCGACCGACCTGTTCTGCTCTCGGGACTTTCTTCAGCAAAGCATACACTTTTCGGGGCGAAACGCCTTTTTTCTTCAGGGCGCATGAGTAGGTCCAAACCTGATCTCATTAGATTAGTAGCGGTCCCGTGCGGAGTAGGTATGGACTGCATGGTGCAGCTTACGTATCTCTCCCTTCTCTCGCCCGTTGAAGACGACTCCGGCTCTTTCACAGTGAGACACTCAGCCTCCAGATGAACCGTGGTCTTTCCCTGCTCTGCGCATGCCTTGCATACCAGCGACATCTTATCGGAGACTGGAGGTTCGCTGAAGAATGGAGGTCCCGGGCCCTTGCTACTCGACGGTGTAAAGTAGTCGCATGCTACCTCATCAAAGGACGAGCCGTCGTGATGAACCGCCTTCTTGTCGTCAGCCCATAAGCCAAGCCAGACGTTCATGCCGTCAAGGTATGCTGCATTAGCATGGTCCTGGTCGGTGGGATCAAAGCATTGCAGAGTTCCCAAAGATCTGACGTTGGCGCCGGGCAATGCCGTGCACTCCACTGCAGCCGGGCGAGTCGAGGGCCCAGCAACTACTGCCGAGTGAAGCGTAGGGGTTGATGGCTTCGGCGGTGGCTGATCTCGCTTTCGGGTCCCTCGTTTATATTCGCTCAAGACCTTCTCGATCACAAGGTCGGTGAACCCTTTCCGGAGACTGTCTTTGGTCAGTGGGTGCTCGATCCACAACGCACCGCGTGCTGGAAGAGCAATTTACATCTCGCGGTCTGTTGGATCGTTGTAAAAGAGATCCCTTCTGTACAGCCAGTCAGGATCACAGCCCTATTCGACGTCAGTTGTATTCCCGCAGACACCAACATGGCTCGGAAACATACTTCTCCGGCACGATACAGCCAATATCGTCCACGATCCGGTTTGGACGATGGCTCCATCCATAGAGTGGGTCCGTACTTGTCGAATAAAGCGTGTGCTTCCTCTCGAATGAGTGCCGAACGTTTGATCTCGGCACAGCTTCTCCTTGAGTACCGAGTTGCCATCTGATGGACCTTGTCCCAGCATGAAGCTAGAGCCGGTGGGTAGTTGACTTCGTCTTCTCTCGACCTCCGGAGGCATAGTCCTCGCAGTCCGATGAGGGAGGCTCTTTTTTTGATTCCTGTAAACCTAGGGGACTTTGGCATGGTGGGCAATGGCAAGCGACGATGAAACGACGATGGGAAATAGTAATGGGGAAGTAAGTAGCTGACACAAAAATACGCATGAGTGGGCTTGCCGGATCTAAAAGGCGATGCGACTGTCATCAACTCACGTTCAGCTAGGTACCGGCTTTCTTCTGCACGCGAGAGCCCTGCACAAGGAACCACCCTGTTCGGGCAAACATCGCTGACTTGTTGTGCTTCCTGCCACAGGGATTGCGGTACCCACCACAAGGGGCGGGCACCGACTCTTGATTCGAGGATAGTACATGGAAAGTTCATCAAGAGCCCTTGGACTGCGTACGAGCACCAGTACTCTCGTGAAGAGCTCACTCGGCTGTATCTCTTGAACGAGTACACACATCTCCAGGCCCGGACGCATCAGTGCGGTCCAAAAGGAGCAGGCACTACCCCATGCTTGTGCTCCTTGGTCTGTATTGGGCGAGGCATTGACCATCACGCCCGATTGACCCTTCACTCGGCTTGTAGAGCTTCCTTGTCCCGAATCGAATTTGTTGAGGTGCTTTCGCGGACAGCGACCTTGCTTTGAGCCCCTAGTGTAACAGGGAGTGCGTTGCTGACCAGCGTGTCTTTTACGCCCAGAGTTTGAGGCGTCTGCTCGTCCGCCAAAGATGCTGTGGGACAGATGTGTTTAATGCCCACGACTGATGAATCGTTCGAATGCGTTTTGTGAGGAGCTCTCCCATTTGAGCAGACGCTGCATTGAAGCATTGAGGAGGCGCTCCGACTGCTGGAGGGTGACAAGAACAGCTTCAACATCCAGGAGACCAGGGGCACGAGGACAGAGTTTGTCTAGCTGGGAAAGGTAGTCCTTTCATGGCCTCGTATCACGCCGATCTACGTCACGATATCTCATTTGCGATCCTGGAAGATGAACGTGATGGATGCGCTTTCTCGTCATGTTTGAACTGCGCGCGGTGCGTAATCCATACGAAGGATGCGGACTTTTTGAGCTCGAGTCGCTGGAAATGAGGCAGTGCGAGGGAACGGAGCCACTGGCAGTAAAGTAGAGTCGATGCGACATGATCAGGTCGAGGGACAGGGCACAGCTCAGCCCATCCAGGCTGTAAGGTTGACAGCAAGAGTGGGGCTTTTATCCCGAAATGATACGTAGCGCAATCCACCCATGATCAGTGTGGAGCCTAAATCCGCACGGATTCTCTACTGCCTCAGAAGATGACTTGGAGCCCAGGACGGCGGGACGTTGCATTCCTCTATTTAGCAGGCTGGGAATCAAAAGGATCGTCTTTGGACTTGCGACAAGCGGGATGTAGCGAATGCCGTTTGGGCTATCGGGCGGCAAATGCATGCTCATTCGTGCGATGGTATAGCGGAGGCTGCGCCGTCGTCGTGGCGCTGAAGTTGATGCTAATCACACAGCCCAGGATCATCCCGGGAGCGGTCATCGCGGAGCATGCAATCTTTCGAGCGATGTTACGGGTAGTCTATGTCTCCACAGCGCCGTTCAGTCTTCCGATGTTCTTGTCCCTTACGATCTTGAGCAACGCGTTGAGGCCGTAGTCATGGTCGCCCTTGTCGATCCGAAGCGGCAAGTCTTGGTCCGGAAGCTCGATGCGCAAGGTGAATATTTCCTTCTGTTGAAGCATGCGGCCCATCTCTTTCTGAAGTGCAGCGAATACTTGTTCGACGGTCAAGGGCTCTGTCAGACGGACGACCTTCATATCATTGTTCAACGGAGACTTCAGCCAGAGGTCGAAGGCTTCAAGCTCAGTCCTCGGGCCATGCTCTGTCTTCACCTCAGTTGTTAGGTCCATGTAGCATGGCGGCAGCGACGACGGCTCGGACGTGTGCGAGCGGGGAGGCAGCGTTGCGGTCGATTGTTGTCGCCGCGGAGATGATCTGCCCTCCATGGAGTCTGGCCTGCGATCCGGCTGCTCCGAAGTGATCAATCGCTCGAGCTGTAGAGAAGCCCTGGGTCTTACAATAATGGTGTCCGTTGGTTCACTGTCCAGTACTTGCTCGACGGCATCCTCATCCTCTCTCGTTCTTCTGACAGCTTCATCAACAGGTGATGCTGTCCAGCCTGCACCGTCGATGCTGTGAAAACTGGAGGTATCGTGGTCTGAGTAGATTGCGGAAACATCACCAGTTTCTGCGGATAATTCGGCAGACCTGCTGGTCTTCGTCCTCCTTGCGGTGACATGTCCAGTAGAGTCATCCGACTCCTCGGTGTCGAATCTCTGGAGCAATTCTCCGGCGCTAAACATCTTAATCAAGTCTCCGTCAGAGGTGCGGTGACATCTCCGTGAGCGCTTCCTGTTGCGGGCAATATCCGGAAAATTGAAATGAACATCGATCGGTCTGTTCAAAGGTCTGAACGGCAAATTATCAGTGCGGGACAACGCTGTATTCGTGACCTTGCTCACCGTTCTAGCTGGCCCTGGCCATAAAAGCGCTCCATTTCTGATACATCCTGCGCGTCCAAGAACGCGGCCGTGGTGAATTTGCCGTCCACACGCCAAAAATGATATGAACGCAACGTGGGTCCCTCCTGTGCTTTACCGGCTCCAGGGAAGGGCTTAAGAAGTGCGAATACATTCTGTCCGCCTTTTTCATCGTCGAGGGTCAAAGATAGGGTGTAGATCTAACCTGCTCAGCTCAATCGATCGGTCAGGGACACGTTTTACTTACCGCTCGGTCGCCGTTGATAAGCCGCAGCTTGGCTTTTAGCAGCACGTTGGTACCAACCATCGAGCACTTCTTACATTTAAGCCACAGGAGATGAGGTTCGGAATCAGCGTTGAGAACGGCTGACTCGATCCCGCGTGTATCAGTGGCTCTGTAGAAGCTCTGGATACAATCCCGCGTCACCTCGGCGAAGGATGCTCCGTTGACAGAAGCAGTTGGGTCGTCTTCATCGCCTAGCCATATACCTTGCTGATCCAAACTGTATGCGTTGATGTGGCCGACGGCACCGGGCTGCCCGATCGCGTAGCATGGGAAGACCGCTGGCGACCCATCTGGTTCGACGCTGGGTCTAGAGCCGGATGGTTGTTGCGCAGCAGCAGCCGTAGCTGCCAGCGTCTGTCTGTAGTTGCTTTTGTGTCTTCGCCAGATTTTCTCAGTGATGAGCTCGGTCATTGTACTGCGGAGCCTGGAGAACATTATGCGTTAGCAACATCTCTCCCCAACCTCGCATGAGGTAGCTTTCGCGTACACCTGCCGATCGTCCTCGATATCGTAGTACAGATCTCTCATATATGGCGTACGATTTGGCGCTCCCTTCCCTAAGTCAGTGACTTTTTCCATAAGCACATTTCATCGAGCGACATACCTGTCCGGGTTCGTAGAGCCACTTGCGCCGGTCCTCTGGGCTTCTAGGCCTACTCCAAAAGTGGGGAGCAAATTTTTCAAACACGTTGTTCACTTCTTGTTGAATCTCTTCCGAGCTCCGGATGTGTGGCACAGGTCTCATGTAATATTTGTCGCAGAGCCTCTCGATTTCGTCTAGGAACTCGTCCAGTGCTGGTGTCGCGATCTTGTCCTGCGGCCTGCTCGTGCATAATCCGCGTAGGCCTACGCGGGAGGCCAACTCCCTCTGGCCTGTGAACACACTCGGCATGATTGTTTTCGAGAAGCAACACTGAAAGAAGATGGTGGTGTATGCAACGTGGGAAGTCCACATTTAGGAGAGTTCAATTCCAGCACGGCGGACGGTCCCGGTCGGCTGCAACAAGCTGAAAGTCACCTGACAACTCCTCATACAAGGGTACAGCAAGTCCACCTCGCATATCTGCTTTACCTGTGACCAATATTCTTCTAGACGTGGGATACAACTACTCATGACGGCATACAGCTTTCCCGAGCTCTCGCAGCTCATACAGTCTCTGCCTCGATGGAGCGTCGTCCGATACTGCGGTCGCTCAGAGCGAAATGACGGCCACGCGAGGCAGGACAGCAGGCGTGCGAGGCCATCTTGTCTTGGTGCCCGCGCGAAGGGCTTAGTCTTTGAATGTTGCCCGTACAAGGTTGATTGCGATGATTAGTGGCTGATGTCACACATGAATGTGTAGAAGCAAAGCAGCGGAACCAGACCATGAAAGACAGGGGCTTCCCAGGATACAAATGAAGGCCGGTCGATCAATTGTTTATAAATATCTATCGTTCCATGACACTCCTGCTTACCTAATAGGGATTTGCGGCGCCCGCGACATGTTGAAAAGACGACTGAGGCTCGTTTCTTGAAATCTAAAACATGACTTGGCATGGCAGATAATGGGAGCTTCATTCGATACAAAGTGTTCGATAGTATCGACGAGTTCCCAGAGATCAAGCTGTCCAGTATGCCATGAAGACGTTGTGTTTACAAGGAACCTAAGACTCCCTGCTTACCTAATGGCATTTGGCGCGCCAGAGGCGCCGCAAATCCTTAAAGAGCCACTGGCCCACCAAACGGCACGCCCCACCTTGTACATCTGTTCCTACCTTACCTTACTGTTTTCAACCTCCATACATCCCACTCTCTTGCCTAGCCCCTCCACTGCATAGATATGCCATTCACCGGTCAAAAAGAACTAGCCTCTCGGATAGGCTTACGCGGACTCTGTAACTCGAGGTCCGCCGACATGAAAACATACCCTTTGCTAGCTGAGTTCTGGAAGAAAGTGACAGAACTGTGCGAGAGGTACTATATGACACCTTATGCGCAGATCCCTCAATCCGAAGAAATCCAAAGGGCGTCATTAGAATTATTCAATGAATACGCTCCGGAGTTTTGGAAGAACGACTTCCGCCGACCGTGGCTTTTCCGACCCGGACAGGTAGGTACATGACAGCAAGGCACTAGACATTTGCAATATCCTGATGAAAGAAGGGCGCCTCCAACTGCACGCCGTACATCAGGCACTTGTACTACGTTGATGCCGTGGACCGCCTACTGTAAGCAAATCTTCCGACCACCCTCGTACGAAAACACCTAAATGACCGCCTGCAGGCTACAAGAGACCATCGTGCGGCTTATCACCGAAAAGATTATGCGAAAACACAAAGACGATTACCGCCACTCTTCGTCCACCTTTCAACTACTTTCTGGATCCACTCCCAGTGGTGATGCAGACTTGCCACTCGCCATCTCACAAAGCAAAGGCAAGAAGCGTATGCGAGACCTCGCGGATACGAACACGGCCGAGGAATTGTTCAAAAAGATCAGACAGGATGCATCTGAAGACTCCGACAGCTCCGACTCCTCATTGATCATTGTGCGGAGCTCAAGACCAGTCAAAGCTCAAGTCGAACAACCGGACAGTAATCTCAACAGTTTCGACAGCAGTATCCCGTGGTCAGACCAAGGCAACGATCACGGCGCGCCAGCTCAAATGCCGGCAAGAGCGATGCCTGAAATCTCGCGCATGGCCTCTCCTGGGCAGTCGCAGCTAGAAACATCATCCAGGAACGGACTTGTGGCGGACGACTGGACGTCGACGGCCGAAGCCTCTGCACGGCACTCACCTAACAAACATCTCGAGCCTATGCCCGCTCGCCTCTTCAAGTCACCGTCGTCCTCAGCACAACCGTCTGCCATAAGATCTAGCTCGGCATTATCTGCTACCAGAGCAGAACGAGACAATGACGACACCCCGGCGACCGAACCATCGCCAGGAGCTTACACTGTACTACGGAGACCTGCAGTCGATCCAGCGATTCCTAACATTCGCTTCAAATTACGAATCAGATGCAGCGAGTTTTCAGGATGGCGAACGGTCAATCTGGCAGACACTATAACAGCCACCGAAGTCTTTCAAGCTCTTCTGAAACCTCTAGGCCATCAATTCCAGGACAGAAGGGTAAAATTGATATCAGTAACGATTCCAGGCGAAGACGGTCCGCTTGTGATCGAAGATGGGTACTCTAATGATGGATGGGAGGACTTGATTGACATAGTAAAGGAGAGAAATTTGGACAGGCTGGAAGCACAGCTGGAGCTAGACACGGAAGCTTCATAGAGTGAGTCGCACTTCAATGGTTGGTATAGGAATGATATTGCGTCCACAGCACACGTTCAAGCATTTACAAGTGATGTTCCGCCCAGGTTTCCACCTTGACCGCAAGGTGTTCTATGTCTTTGCGGTCTTGCTCGCGCTTCCCATTACTTCAATTTCGCAGAACGACGCTCTTAGTTGTTGCGAGACCTCTATGCGGCGTTCTGCATGGTGTCGAGCCCCAGATCACAGAATGTATGACAGAGAAGTGCTGCAAGACGTCAGTCAGCAGCAGCACTACTCTGAGGTATACGGCATTATATTCCCTGTGACACGGTCCTCTTGGGATGGCGTTCTGCTTTCGAACAATGACGGGAAGATCATGTTGGTATACGAGGACTCTCAAGCTCTGCCTCAACAGGTGCCGGATGAAGCTGAGGCGAGGAGGGAAGCCGTTGAGAATTGATAGGCCGCCATATCGGAGCTACACCGATCCCTTTCGCGTGGGACTCTCCCAGTTGCTTCGGCCTTTATGCCAAAGCTGGCATTTCCGAGGCTGTCTTAGCTGGTTAACCCAAAGGCGCTTCACTCAAGGTACCGAAGTCTCATGGCACTAAGGTACGACACGGCCGTAAGGCGAGGATATCATTGCAACGAGTAATACAGATCAGCTATGGTGAAGTCTTGTTTGGACCTCTTGAATATGGCACTTTGTGTAGTGTGCACTGTATTTGCCCTCCAGCGTGTATGCACTTCATTTTCACCCGGCTTGGGGTGTTCTTTTTTTCAACTGCCCTGGCTCGAACGGTAGAAGAACGTACAACGTTGCTTCAGCAATGAAATCCACGGCCAACTCGTCATCCTCTTTTTCAGTTCTCAGCATCGATAGTCCCGTACAGCTTCACAAGCCCCGAGTTCTTGACGATACGGAGCACAGCAGCCCACTCGTCAGCATCATCCCGTTCGATACAGATGGGATTCCGTTCGTCGGGAACCTCCACGAGGATGACTGTGATGTTCGCGCCCGTACCCTCTTCCACCGTCTTGCCCATCTTTCTTTGAACAGCCACGAAGACGTCGTCAACGGTCAGCCAGTCCGTGAGAATGACGATCTCCACTCCTTTGATGGCGGAAGACCGCATCCACAGTTCGAATCGCACCTCAGGTTCGACGGGTGGGTACCGTGAGCGATAGGGATCCTTCTGATGTTCGGGTGGACGAAGACGGAGGTCTGGCGGCACGTGCAAATAGCGAGGTTGTTTGCTGGGCTTCGACTGTGCCCTGACGACTCGTATCTGTATAGACCTCGGGTTCTGTCACCCCAGCTCAACCACGCTGCAATGATCGCACTGGCCGCACGGCCGTATTCTCCTCCGGTCTGCTCGTTGTGTCGAGTTCAAGACGGGGCGTCAAGTCGTACAGGCTGTTCCAGTCTTTGCCGCCACTGGCAGGAGACGCAGGAGTGTCGGCATCCGCGAGAGATTGTTCACGAATTCTTCTAAAGAGCTCCTCTGGCTTGTTTGCAGTACTGGTCTCCCGAGCCCGCTTCTTCCCTATACCGCCGATGACCCCAGTGTTGGAGCGGTCTTTCTGGCAAATTGAGGTAGACGCCTGTGCGAGAAGTCATTAGAACCTTCGATTCGACATCAGGTATCGTGTGCTCTCACCTATCCTTGGGCTGCGTGGAACCAGCTGCGCCACTTTTGTAGGAAGAGGTAACGACGGCGTTTATCTGAGCAAGAAAAGTTGTCATCGTATAGCCACCATCGATTCTCCAGAACTGTCACAGTGTCTGTGGTGTCGCGAAACCCAGACGTCTCTGTTCGTACTGTGGAATTGGTTTAAGGAGTGCGAAGACTTTCTTGCCATCGAGGAAGCAGGGATATGTCCAAACCTGCAGCGATCAGTATCCCTACTTTAGGTCTCGAACACGTCAGGCGACACTTACACTTTTCGACATGTGTGTCGCAGTCTCAGACTCTGACCATTCAGATTCCCGCATCTCGGCGGTCAGGGGTGTTGAACCGCCTGTCGCACTGCAGGCTTGGCATTGGACTGTCATCTGCAGTGGCCCGGGTGCAAAGTCGAAGACAATGGGCTCAACTCCGTTCGTGTCTGTCGCTCCTCTTGTATCATCGAAGTATTTCGATGTGAGTTCATCGTCCGACAGCCCATTGACTTGCTTCTTCGCTTCGTCGTAAGAGCCAAGCCAGACTCCCCGTTTGTCGAGCCAAGTAGCATCTTGACGATCAAGGATGGGCGCTCCGCTGCCGAAGCACAGAAATGTCAGCCCTGCGAGACTTGTGTCCGGACTGAAGCTCGCGTCCGATGAGTAGCGCAAAGACTGACGATAGTGACGTTCGTGGTGGTTCAGGATTCTCTCGATGATCAATTCGGTGAAGGTAGTTTGAAGGCTGCCTGTGGTCCGTCATCATTTCGTATGCAGTACATATGCGGTAATCACAGCTCGCGGTCACTCTGTGCGTCATAGAAAAGATCTCTCACGTATGGCGAGCATCGAGCCCATCCCTTGATCGAGTCAGCGATGTGCCTCTTCAACTACACAAATATCATGTACCTCGCCCGGGAAGTAAAGCCAAGGCCGTCCATTGCTGTGCGACGGAGGATGCCAAAGCTGCGGTCCGTAGGTCTCGAAAAGCTCCACTGCCATCTGATGTATGTCCTCTGCGCTACGGATCTCTTCGCAGGAGCGCATGTATTGAAGCTTGCATAGGTTTGCAACTTGGTCATAGAACAGCTGCAGGGCTGGGTGCGCCGTCATGTCATCCTTTTTGGCGGTACATAAACCTCGTAGCCCGATTCTCGATGCGAGTTCTTTCACACCCGGGTCGTGAGACGGCATGGCGGGCGAGCAATCCGCGAGGATTAATGCGATCTCGAGTGGGAAATGTCGAGCGGGAGAAGGGTGTTGGTGTCGAAGCAAGGAAGAGGGCAGCACTGGAATCCGAGGAGGGCGCATTTGAGGCCGGGGGGTGCACTTGGCTGAGTTTTTGCATTGTGCGCCCGAAAACACGGAAGCTTCGAATAGCGTAGTGAGACACCGGTGGCTCGGTCTATTGTGGCAGATAGTAAGCACTAGTTTGGCGGTCGTCACTTCCTATCGCATCGCTGGCGCAGGTTAGGCATAAAATTCAGTGGGACTGAGGTCGTCAGGGGTGCACCCGATACATCTGTACTTAGCTGCCCGGGCAACGTAGTGAGGCTGGGCTCTGAAGTGAAAGGCAGAACTGATTCAACCGAACGATGATTTGACCGCAGAGTGAGATCTAGCACACTGAGGCTGCGGGGCATGCCTGTGCGGCCGCGTCATGGCTCCGAGCGAGGTGAAGTGGAACGCAACCGTGGAAATTCTCGATCTCCAAAGGACAGCTCTATCAGGACCCAGCAGGATCCAATCTCTACTGGCGAAATGAGCTCAAACTGTTCACGCAACTACAGAACGGAAGATGGCCACTGGTAGGACGGCTCGGCTACTGCATCCATCCCCGCCTTAGCGTTGCCGTTCTGCCTGTGTGCATTCCGGGGCGAGCGATCACACCGAGAACCTGCTCAATGCCTTCGACGAGCGACATCGAGATGGTATAGAGGGCCCAGTGATGCCATGAACTGGCCTTGTCTCCTTAGCAGCCGCAGCGTTTTTCAGTGCCCACAGGTTCTCCCTTTCGCACGATGTGTCTACGGTCGAGGGGCCGCGGAGCCGGCGGAACAGCGGAGGTGGGACGAACGTGTAGCAGGATAGTCCGACTGAAGTACTCACGAGAGCCAGTGCGATGCAGAGCATGCGAAGGGTACGTTTGACCGACAGCATGCCTCTCAAGTTCGCACACTATCACTTCACCTCGGCCGGTCGTCCATTCTTTGACCATGCGGACCTTTCAAGATTCACAGTCTCCATCCGCCCTGTCTCCAACCACGCTGTCTCGTCAAGATTTTCCATGCGCTTCTGTTTTCTCGGCCATTTTTGTACGGGCGTCTTGATGCTGGAGTACTCCCGCTCCGCCAGCATTAGAGTTTGTGCCGTTATGCTCTCCAGCAGACCACCGCTGAATTTTCCGATCTGTTTCCTGGCATCGCCGTCCACGGGAGATATTGCGATGCCGGCACGGTGTGAGGTTGCGTACGGGGCGAAGGGTGTCGTGCATAAAACCGCGCGACAAGGGACTCGACCGGAATACCGGCCAAGGAGCCCAGCCGGGGATTGTGATTCTCGGTAAATGACTCGGGCGTGCGGAGCACCGTGCCTGTTTTGCCTAACACTTGGATGGTCATACTTCGGGATCAGGCCAAGCAAGTCCTGATCCAACTCAAACTGTATGCCTGTTCCGAGCGAGAAGAGCTTTCGCGGCGCCTTTATAACTTTAAGCCCACTTATGCGATGGGGCGCCAATGTGAATATTCTACTCTCTTGAACTACCCTTATTGTGCTAATAGTACAACGGTACCTTTTGCATGCTAAGCTTGTTTCCTGTTTAACCACAGATTTTTAAAGTCTAAGCTGCTGCATTTCTCATAGACCGGTAGTGCCCCGCTAGTCGACCGCTAGTGCCCTAGTATGGATAGAGGAACTAAGAGCCTAGGAGCACTTGTAGAAGCGGGAGAAAGAAAGAAGTTTTAAACACACAGCCGAGGTCCTAGCTATTCGGAGTAGATCTCGGCTTTTCCGTCCCGCTAATCCAGGATCTCGTAGTATTTAATGTGGTCGAATGGCCCAGTATAAGTATCGAAGTAATTTCACTACTCCGGCAAGGTCTTTAGACAGGCTTTTCTAATCTTTCGACGATCGGGAGCGTTGTTAATTTCGACGATCTAGCATCGCCTAGCGATCTTCTACAGTCTAAAACTAAAGGGCGAGGCCTTGTATAAGGTGCAGATAGATTTGTAGCGTGGACATACGTCCTCGATTGCAGTAAGTTGCTACAAATTCTAGTCCACAGCGAGATAAGGGCAACGCGCAGAGCCGAAAACAGCGAGATGCCTCTCGAATCCTCCCAAACCTCCCGATCCTCCCGATCCTCCCGATCCTCCCAAACCTCCCAAACCTCCCAAACCTCCCGATCCTCTCGAATCCTCTCAAACCCCCCGATCCTCCCGAATCCTCCCAAACCTCCCGATCCTCCCAAACCCTGCTAAACCTCCGAATCCTCCTAAGTGGATATTTGAGCATGTAATTTCTTCCGCATGCGTTAAATCACCTCGCTTGGTCCAACACTCCACATCAATCCTCCGCTTCCACGATACCTTGAACCTCATCCATGCCAAACGACTTTACGTCGCGGACTACTGCTGCCCACGTCTTCGCATTATGTCTCTCGACGCACCAGCGGGAAGCTTCGTTTGGAACATCCAGATCGACACTCGTCACTGTCTTGCCACCGAACACGCGGCCAAGCTTCTGCTGCAAAGCGGCGAAGAGGTCCACTACGGACATTTGATCGGAGACCTCGACGATCCTATACCCCACAGTATGTCGTGGAGTAACCTTCAGACAGAAGTCGACTCGAACGGGAAGTGACGGCGCTCTGCTTGATGGCACTTCGGAGGGTCGCGCGGCTGATAGCGTGTCCTGCGAGACTAATTCACGTACCGATTGAGTTGGCGTCGGTTTTGGGTGAATCGATTGTGAAAGGGCGTCTCCCGTACGAGAATGACTTGCGTCGACCGAAACACCGTGCATATTGAGATGCTTCTCTTCCGCCACCCTGGGCATGGTATGAGAAGATGAGGTTCTGCGCGAGGGTAGCTCGGGGTGCTGCGCGGATGAGAGCGTATTGGGCGGCACCGCTTTACGTGTCGACTGAATTGGCGTCGGGTTTGGCGGAGTCGGCTGGCCAAGGGACTCCATTGGCATTTCGACGCCCGCGGTCCTGGTCCCTGACCCTGCTCTTGTTGCTGACGCCTCTGAAGTCTGCCACGAAGTCTGCGTGGTCGACGACGATGCGCGTCGTGGCGTCGTCAGCTCCGGGCGTGCCCTAGCGTATGGCCGTCCGTCGGCCTCGATATGCTCTTCTTGTGTGTCTATCTCCGCTCCTGAAGTAGCGGTCGGCGCGAAGCCTGAAGCTACCCCGGTAGCGCCTCGGGCTGGAGATACTCCAGACAGATTAGGTCGCACGACAGAGCGCGGCGGATCCGCATAGCTCACTGGGGCCGAATCGGCATTGGACTGCGGGCTGATATTACTCTCATCGACGCTGGCCAGAGCCTGCCCGGCCGGTGACGAAGATCTCATGCTCACTGCAATCGTCTGCTCGGCGTCCTCCTGAATCTCTTGATCGAGACCCGGTGTGATGCGATACAGACTGTCCCTCGTAGTTCCATGTAGCGCTGCGGTCTTGACACCAGGCGTGGTGCTCTTGGTCTTTTTCCTCGGGCAGAGTTCTTGGCTTCGTGGTTCTCCCGACTGTTGTCTGTCGATCCGTGGCACTTCCGACTGTTGTCTGTCGATCTGCTGGCATAAGTCTTCCACGTCGTTGCCGGGGTCTCGACTTCGCGACCGTTTCTTGCTCACGCTCCCCGCGGCAAATGCCGACTGAGCGCTGTTCGTGGCAACTTGTGGCCTAGTCAGGCAACTGTCAGCAGAGGATGCGATGCGACGTCGTGTTGAGCGGATGATCCGTACTTTTTATGAGACTGCGCCGAAACAAATGTCCGGGTCTTGAGAGGGGTGCGACCAATTGGGGCGCCTACCGGCAACCCTGCAAGCAACGCTGTCTGCGTGTAGCCACCCTTCAGCCGCCAGAATTGCCACAGAGGCGTTGTAGACTTTTCGGCACGACCATAATGTGCTCGTGAGACTTCATTCAGCAAAGCATACACTCGTTTGCCCTTGAAGGAACACGGATAGGCCCAGACCTGCTCAAGTCAGCTTCGGTCTGTCTCCTGGCGTTCAGATTGGGCCTGTCTTACATATCTGTGCATGCTGTTGCCAGTCTCGCAATCAGACCATTCCACGTCATAGCAAAGGACTTCGACGGGGATTGTCTTCCTTCCCTTGTCCGCGCAGGCTTTGCATACCACGGACATGGTACGTGAACTTGGGGGCTGACTGAAGAAGACAGGTTCCACACCGTATGGCTCGCTGCCCGCCTTACTCTGCAGAAAGTAATCTTCTTTCAATTCGTTGAAAGATCGGCCATGGAGCTGCACTTGCTCGTCGTCATCGCAGAATGAGCCAAGCCATACTCCACAATGCTCGTCAAGCCAGTCTGCTTCAGCGTGGTCTTCGTCAGAGGGGTCTACGCACTGACTGCCTGGCAGGTGTCGAGTAAGGTCAGCATCAAGGCTCGTTCTCCACGCAGGTCGATATGCTCCAGCGGGCACGGTAGGACCTCCGCTTGAGCTGACTTCGGAAGCGTCCCATTGTGTTTCCTTGAAGTGCTTCCTGTGACGCCCGAGAATCTTCTCTTTGACGAGCTCAATCGTCCCGTCACGCAGTCTGCCTTGAATTAGCTTGGGTTGTACCAAGGAGAGTGCAAATGTGTCGGCGAGAACGTACATCCCCCGGTGTCTCTCGTCATCGAAGAAAAGGTCATTCTCATACCGCCAATTGTCATCCCAGCCCTGCGTTTGATCAGTGCGCTCCTCGTGCAGGCATTACTTGAAGACAACATACCTCTCCAGGACTGTACAGCCACGCGCGGCGGACACCCGGGACGGTAGGTCGTTTCCACAACTGCGGACCGTACTTGTCGAATAACTGTATGGCCTCATCCTGTATGTCCTTCGAGGTCTTGATGTCACTGTAGCTTCTTGAGAAGAATCTCGTAGCCATGTCTCCAGCGCGGTCCCAGAATGGTTGTAAGGCCGAATTGGCCTTCATGTCCGCACTTGTCATAGTGCACAGGCCGCGCAGACCGATACGAGACGCCAGTCTCTTGGTGCCCGTTAGGCGAGTCGGCATAGTAAGCAGTAACACAGCGTTGATAATGTGGTCGTCGGATGAGAGGGAACCTCGATAGGAAGACCGGAGGTCGTGCAAAATCAAGGAGAAACACTTACCGGGTCAACCCATTCCGTTAGAGTTTTGCACGGTCCCTCAGCCTGCTAAGCTGCCCATGTCAGAGGAGGCTATATCTGGAACCAGGCAGAATCCGGTCCGTTGTATTAAGATAAAGGTACGTGTCAAAACTTTAGAAGTCCTATGTCTTTGTTAGGCGGCTTCGTGCAGTCTTTCACGTCAAAACTTAACGCTTCGTCTGCGGAAAAGCGAGCACTTTCTCGCTTAGCAAGGATGTCCGCTCATAATCCTACCGCGCTAGCGAGGGGCGAAAGCCAACATTGACTCAAGTGATCCGCATCAGGACACAGGGCCCTCCCTTGTTCTAAACCCAGTCCGCTGAAATTGACTCACGTCGCTCTCGATTGCACGATTAGAACTCATTCCGATTACGAGGATCCGGTCCGCCCGTTGTGCCAGCATCCTACGCTCCTGAATTGCCGATTTGTGTTTTCCCTGGATGCCATCCTCCCTAAATTTGTTTCTCTATCGCTGTCACTCGACCAACATTGTCCGCTCACAAGCCATTTCACTCGTCAGCCATGTGTTTTGAGATCCTCGGCCAGAAGGAGTATGCGTCGCGGATCGGCCTGCGCGGACTGTGCAGTACTGGAGGCCATCCCGGCGACGACATGAAGGCTCATCCAGGACTTCTCCCTTTCTGGGCATCTGTCAAAGCCCTCGCGGAGCAAGAGCATATGCTCCACACGCTCGACGACATTCAGAAATCTCCGGAGGTACATGCTGCCGCGATTGAGCTGTTCCACAAGTATGCGCCGGCGTTTTGGGAGCGTCGGATGGATGGTGCACGCCGGTCGTGGCTGTTCGCCCCAGGAGAGGTAAGCTGAGCATTTTTTGACATTTTCGGGACCTCAGACTGACCTGATCAGGCGTGGCAGGACTTCTCGCCCTATCCGAGGGATCTGTACTACGACGATGAGACCGACCGCGCGATGTGAGTAGCCCCTGTGCATTCCCGCTGGACTACGTAGTGCACGCTTTTCCGGAGCATGCAGGAACTGACCTTTGCCAGGCTGCTTAAGAATTTCATCAGACTCGTCCTCGCCAAGGTCGTCAGGAGACACAAGGACGGTTACGGCCGCTCGGTGGAAGCTATGTGCGCTCTGCGGCGTTCTGACCAGAAGCACTTCGGCAAACCAGCAAGATTGCCACTTTCGGCATTCATGTGCTTTAGCCCTTCCGATGCTACGAATACGGACCATACTGACGGAACATGGCTCTACCGAAACGGTTTCTGGCTCGGCGCGTGGGATGATGATCGGCGCTGCGTTAATGGGCCTTCATTGGTGCAGGTGGCAGAACAATACATCATTGACAGTAACCCGAACGAAGACCGAGATGGGATCACTACCTTCGATAAGGCCCCAGATATGGGAGAGATGAAGCTGGAATGCAAGGCCTGTGCAGTCAGGGGTCGTTCAACCACACTTCGGTCAGAACTACTGGAAATCGGTTATACGGACCACGAGACCAGAGCATATTCGGAGAAATATGTAAGGCACGGTCCCGACGCCCAGCGGGCGATCTTAAATGACAGGATGTGGCTAACGGAAGTAGGTTTGGAGGTATCCGTGCTTCTTCAAGGGGCAAAAAGTCTACGCCCTACTGACCGCCGTCACTCAAGGCCATCAAGAGCGTCTGAGAGCTTCGACGTCCTTGTGGAAGTTCTGGACATGGGACGATGAGCATGCGCTTTCAAGCTCCGGAGGTCACGCCCAGAGGACATTTCTGGCCGAAGTGTCGACCAATGGGGCTTCTGAATCGGTTGCTACAACAGCATGGGCAGCGAACAACGTCGGCGACGAGACACACCCGTCACTACCATCGAAGGATCACACAGTGAGCCACGACAACAAGCGCTCTCGAGAGGGAAGCTTCGAGACAGCAGACTCCAGAAATGCGTCAGCGATTCCTGCGATACCGAGCTCGTCGAAGCGCGCCAAGAGCTCCAGTTCTGTCAAAGCAGCCACACGCCGTAGCGACCAGGACAAGCCATACTACGCAAGACTCAGTCGTGGATCAAGAGTCCAGATAGACGATCTCGATGATATGGACGAGACAGCTTGCGGGAGTAACATCGGATTGTCAACAAGAAGCCAAACTCATATGGTGCAGTCTTCCGCACCATCTGCTCAAGCAACACGGATTACAACGCCCAAAGACGCTACACAAAAAAAGGTCCCGGAGTCGCCGAGCCTGGTTCCTACAGCGGCAGTAGATCGGATCATGCAGGCTACGGCTCGAGCGATGTCATCGACTGCCCATGATCCTGCCCTCGGACTGCCCCCGAACAAGCCATCGTCGTCTCTTAGCGATGTATACCGCTTCGACCTTTGCATCAGTCATCCGGACACTAATGATCAGAAGTTCGTTGCGTTACACGAGCATGTGTCCGTCCAAGGCCTCTTCGCCGCCGTGCAGGAGAAACGGTTCTTCGGAAGCAGAGAAGTCACGCGCATATCTGTGACTATTCCACGCCGGGAAGGTGTCATTGCTATCGAGAAACATGACTCGGATGAGTGGTCAGCAGTCATTCGTATCGTGAAGAAGCTAGCGGGTGACGAAGTCAAAGGCGTTGTCGAGGCGAGGGAATGAAAGGACACTTGGTGATTTGGGTATTATATGAGATCATGCTGCCCGTCAGCATCACTTGTTATCACCTGGTGCACTCGGAAAGCGTTGAGCATTGGGCTAAAAGCAATGGGAATGAAGGTTGATCGTTTGCTCCCCGAATGATATATACCGTTTTTGAAAACGCAGGCAAACGCTGTCCAAATGTCGCTGATAATCAGTCCGTCCGGAGCATCTGTCAAAGCCACCTAAGATTCTTCCTCCTCAACTTCGGCGTCAACTCTCGGAAGACCCCGAGCTTTGACTATATCGAGCACCGCCTCCCATCCGCCGGCCTGATGTTGCTCAACACAAACAGGGTTTCTCTCATCTGGGATTTCAACAAAGATACGTTCGATCTCCCGATTCTCGAACTCGCGGCCCAGGCTTCTCTTAACGGCGACAAACACGGCTTCGAGGTCCATCCGGTCCGTCAGCTTCGTAACTCTGGCGCCCTTGATATCTGGGGCCGTTGTGAAGACTTTGAAGCTAGTCTCAGGCTCCATTGGCGAAGGCAATGTAAAGCGCGACGAGGGCACTTGCGACATCCATCTCAGGTTCAGAGCTGCTTTGTTTTCAACCTGGCTCGAGACCGCCAGGCGAGAGACAGGATGACGTGCTTCGTCGATCGAAGACCGCGACCGAGACGATCTTGCTACAGGGTTCTGCACGAACGACCGCGGTGGGTGGTCTGGACTCTTCCGGTGCGGATGCGTCGTGATAGTATAGCCCGACTCTTTCCTCTCCGTTCCGTGCCCAGCTTGGATCGGAAGCCCGGCTGTCAAATGGAAGGCATCTCCCGTATGATGTTTGGACGAGATCTCTCGCCTTGAACGAGCCGCATGGTCATTCTGCTCAGTCACCCTGCCAAGAGAGAACCTTCCAAGGCGCTTTGCAGGCACCGGAACAGGCGAAGAGCTCATGCAACGCTTCGCGGGGATCTGTGACGGACCTGAATCGTACGGAGAGTCTTCCTGGACATCATGCGGCAGCGTCTTCGAGTCTTCCGGCCCTCGATGATCATCGGCAGCGGTGCGATCGGAAACAAGAGAGGCAGCGGTCTCAATCGCGTACTCCGTGTAGTCTGTGTCGGACACGGAGATCGTATCGGAACACTCGACTGAGTCAATCGTTGCGTTCCGTTTGTGGCACAGAAGGATCTTGTTGATCATGAGTTCAACGAACACTGCTCGCAGCCTGATACGGTCAGTGAAACGATTTGAGGGCGAATCAAAACCTACTTTCGACGGTCCTCCGGTTGTTCGTAGTACAGATCGCGTTCGTACGGCCAATCTGGGTCATAATGCTATGTCAAATTATTAGCATGGCCGAGATGAGCTCGTCCGAAGCAACAAAGCGTACCTGTCCCGGAGAAAACAACCATGAGGGTCGAGGTCCGGAGGATGGCCAGACTTCCGGTCCGTATTGATGGAACAGATCCGTTGCTTCCTGCTTGATCACTTCGGACTCCCTGATGAACTCCGGGCTTCGATTGTGAAACTTCCAGCTCAACCTGCCAGCGTCATCCCACAAAGGTCGTAATCCTGCGTCTATCGTTGGAGTGCAGAATCCGCGTAGACCAATGGAAGACGCCAGCTTCCGGATGCCGGTGATCTGAAGAGGCATGATAGGGTAATGTGAAGTGTTGTCCGAGTGAGTGAGTGGAAAGTGTGATACGGACAGGTCGGACTTACGAAGACTGCGGGCGGACAGAACATATATGTTTCTCGGGCTCTCAGGAGTAGGCTTTTAGACCGCTAGCGAGACAATCACACTGGCCTTCGACATTCACCACCTTGCATGTCTGTACACAGCCCGATCCATGCCTTTCGAGTGAGATTATTCCAAAGGAAATATCCGTCAAGCGGACATCCATGCTAGTCTCCCAGGTTCAAGGGGGTTTCCATTGGTCTTTCTGACGCTGAAAGAGCAATTGGCACGTCCAACTGTTCTGAGTGTTCTACATCTGATGAGGCCAAAGACTCAGGACGTACCAGCTAAGCTAGAAGATTGGACTCGGACAGTGCTCCTGATTCTTGATTCTATACACGCAGGAATTTGGGAATCAGTCACTATGCTCGGTCCGAACGGTTCAAGTCCGGTCAGCAAAAGCCCTGTCATACCGTCAGTCGCCGGTATCAATTTTGACAGGTTCTCGACCCACCAATCGGTCCCTTGACGGGTCCTTGTTGAAGCCCTCGCGATGCTGATGGTCTCGACTACCCTGTAGCCAAATGCTGCCTGATCAAAGCTTGACCGCCTCCTTGTGACGCGACTCAGCAGGCCTGCGAGCGTTACCTGTCATCCAATGAGCTGGAAACGGATGGCGGATGGCATGCTGACCCGAACTAAAGTAAACATCGCCTCCACCGGCTCGCTATCGCTCTGCAACAAAAGCGACGGAAGACGGTCGTGCCGTGCGTCCCATCGCTTCAACGGAGGGATAGACTGGGTAAAATTGAATATCACTCTTTGATGAGCCGATCGCGATAGCGCTCTCATGCGATTCCCTGCCAATCGCACGATCCAGACTTTGATTTGATGTTGAGTGCTGGGACAGAACGACGGCGAACCCCTGACTGTTGGCAAATCACGTCCATGAAGCCGTCGTCAGGACTCGTCACGACATTTGATTGATGTGCAGTCTGAGTGCACAGAGAATACTATGCGCAGACTACTTCCGCTGACCTGAATGACTACCGTACAAATAAGAACTGATCGTGGCAGATCTTCGTCTACCAAAGATCGTCCACCACCGTAGCACGAATTTGGTCAACACGCAGAGCTTTCACGATGCGGAGCACCACTTTCCATTTGTCATCGTCGGCCCTCCTGATCCGAACGGGATCCTGCTCGTCTGGTATCCACACGAGGACGCGCGCAACCTCGCGAGTTCGGAGCTTTCGTTGAATAGCGACAAAAATATCCTCCACTTCCATCCAGCCTCTGATCTTCACGGCACTAGAGCCCCAGTTCTCCGCACACTCGACCATAAGCCAGAAGCGGAACTCATTCTTCAGTTGTGAGGACTCAATCTCTTTTGCCCTTGCTTCGAGTTGTTCGATCCGAGTTGGTAGACTCGCAGCGATACGGAGCGTATCATTGACATGGTCACTGACCGTGAGATTGTGCGCCAGACGAGGCGTGTTGTCGGTATTGAGGTTATCGTAGGACCGTGAATGGTTCAGATGACGTTTGCGGTATCCGATGATTCTTTCAATGACGAGTGCCACGACTGCTCGATGAAGCCTGAAGAGCATCAGCCAAAGCGGGGATGGTTGTGATCGAGATGAAACTCCAGTACACATGCAAAGGCACATGGATGTCACTTACATCTCGCGATCGTCTGCGTTGTGATAGAACAGGTCACGTTCGTACCGCCATTCAGGCTTCAACCCCTTCATATGTGTCAACTATACAGCCTTGTAAACATCGAACGACGGAGCAACAAACTTCGCCAGGAGCATACAGCCACGGAGGTCGGACACCTTGCACGGGAATTTGCGGCCAGAGAGAAGGTCCATATCTGTGAAACAACCGTGTTGCCTCCTCCTTGATGTCTGGTGAGGTCTTGATCGCGTGGATGCTTCGTCTGTAGACTTGGATGCATAGCTGCTTGATAGCGTTCGAAAAGGGCTCATATCCGTGACGGAGCGAGTCGGTGTACATCCCGCGGAGACCGATGCGAGACTCTTGTTGACGTATACTCAAGCGTCCAGAAGGCATGATCAGTCGAACGGAACGATGGAATATGTAGACGATGAATGGTAATGAGTGGTCTCAACAGATTGACTGAGGCGGAGTGGAGAGAAGGGCTTTTGAGAGCTTTCCGTCGGTCGATGTATACTTCCAGCTCTATGCCCTGCGAGGTTGCCTGCGCGACGAGCTATCACGTCAGCACGCCGTTCCATCACTGCGCAGCCAGACGCACTGACACTTCCATGGTCCATGTGCCGCGGAGGACTTTGAGCAGCGCTGCTCGTGCGGGAGGCCTGGCACGAAGTCGAAACGCCCCTAATCGTCTAGGGAAAGCCAGCATGACCTGGCATGATCCTGCCCCCCAGTAGCGTCGTTCAAGCACTCTTGGTTGCCCTTCACACAGCCATTACCGTCGCTTGGGCAGGCCATTTTTGGACACGGCAACCCGTACACCATGCCGTCAAAATCCGTTGGAAACGATAACGAGATAACCGGCAGACGGCACGGATCGTAAGCACACGCAAAGCTCGACTTGTTGAGGCCAATTCCTGCCCCTTTCTAAGAAATTGCTCGAGCTAGTAGCTACAGCGCCGACCAATCCCGATCGAGATTTCGACAGCCGTTGCGAGAGATGCGGACCCCCAATGGTCAGCCTATCGCGTATATGAAATCAACGTGAAGTGAATGTCCCTACAATGCTGCTAACTACCAACACTTTTGAGAACGTTCAGGATAGTCGCTCAAACGACCCATCATATGAGTTCCTCTCATTGCTCCGACTCAAGTACGACCTCTGCATCCAGTCTGTTAAAATCACCTTCCCGTACTACCTCAATCACCCATTCCCATCCGGCCATGGAGTATCCGCTCTCGATCAAAATTTGATCCTCATCACCCGGTATGTTGACAGAGACACTAAGAAGTTCTCGGCCCCTGAAACCGTGACCAAGAGTTTTGAGAAGCTCTGCGAACATCTCTTCGGTCGTCATTGAGTCTGTCAAGCGGGCGACTGGAGCGCCGTGGAGGTGGCCTCGGACTCGGAGTCGCATCTTGAACTCAAGAGGTGACCCTGGTGATTGCAGGATAGGTACTGATGGTTGTGCGGGAGTCTGTGAAGCTGATCCCGCAACTGAAGCGGTCGGTGGCGCTGCGCTTGTTGTACCGGCAGACGAAGCTGGGCCTGACGTCCGCTCTATAGAAGTCCGAACTGGGGCCGGCCTTGCGGACGGTCGCAGTTGCTGTGCAGGCTCTGTATGATGTAGCATTTCCTCCGTACCGAAAAGCATCTCTTCTTCTGCCTCCATCGACTGTTCACTGGGAGGTATCTCGGATGTTGGCGCCATAATGTCATTTGCACTATCGGTGGGTTTCGAGTTGCGCTTCGGAGTGATGTCGTAGATCGAATTCCACTCGGTCTCCGCTGAAGCATCGCGAGTGGCTTCAGCTTGGCCAATCGAAGGAGCATCAAAGCTATCGGACGTCGCTGAATGCATGTCTTGATGCGTAACTGCCGAGCTGCTGGCATATGTCGAGTCGTATGGTGGGACTGAATTGATGTTCAACGCGGCCGTCATTGGTGCGCTCTTCCTGGAGCCTCGAGGTCTGTGTGAGGGCGGATCAGTACTGCTGTAGTAAGTGGAGATTTGTGTGGTGTTGTAACATACCTGTCCATGGTTGTGTTGGGTACCGGGCTTCCGATCGAATCCGGCGACCTGCTTCTCGTCGCTTTTCCGCTTCCGGGAAGGCCAGCATGGGAGTCGTCCATCCTGTTTGCGGACTGATGTATCTGTCTTCTGCCACGGTTTGATCCAGCAGGTCGCTTTGCCGGAACCTCCGAAGCGTCGGAATCATCAAGTTCTCTGTTCCCCGTGCCGCCGTTTTCGCCATTGCAGTCTCGGTGGCGCTTGCCATGTCGTGCGACCGCAATCGAGTTGAGCGATGCGTGCGAGCTATGTGTTCCCTCTTGGTAGAGCTCTGCATCGTCCGAACTGGTGATTAACGAGGCGGAATGAGTCGTGTCGCTATCATCAACAGTACACCTTGGACTATGGTATGTCAGCACAAGCATGTGTTATGTCGTGGTCAGAGTGTGGCTGTACTGAGGCTGCCTCGGCTTGACATTGGCCATTAGGCGCGCGTTGTGAGTCAACATCTGCTCGAGGATCGTCGTTTCGGTGTATCCACCATTCTGTTTCCAGAATCGCCACAGAGGAGTCGTAGACTCGTGCTGAATCTCCTCGGCATCGGAGAGTCTCTCGAGGATGGCGAAGACCCTTTGACGTGCGCCAGGAGGACCAAGATAGGCCGGATACGTCCAGACCTGTATAGTTTAGCTCGGATGTATGTGTAGCGACGGGGTCAGACGGCTTACATGTCTCTTCATCGGTCTCGATTTGTTCGGCTCGCTCCACTCGAAACTCGTCAGATAAGCTTGCAGGTAACATCCTGCGTTGCATGCCTTGCACTGCAACGGCCGTCGCAATTGAGCTTCCGGGTAATCGAGGACGTGCGGCTCGACGCCATCCGTATACATGCCCCCTTTTGACTTGCTGTACCATGCCTGTTGAACCTCTGACCAAGAGAGACCATTGATACAAGCTTTAGGATTATCCAAATCGCCCAGCCATATACCTAGCATGTTGAGTCTTTCTGCTTGAACATGTCCGCATCGGGTGGGTTTGCTCGAGTTGCTCGCGAAACATGTGTACGGGGCGGAGAGCGAGATAGAGTCGGAACCGTGGTTGCTGGATTCAGGGGAGAGACGTCTCGGTGGACCAGAGGTACGGTGTCGACGCTCCGTGTACGCTCGGACCTTGCACTTGACCATGTCGACGAATGTGTCGCGGAGGCTATCATGATTAGCAAAGCAGGTAAGGCTCCGACGCCAACGTGATAGCACAGCAACTCACAGTTTGTAGTCAGCAGGATCGTCGTAGAAAAGGTCTCTCTCGTAAGTCCAGCTTTTCCAGCGCTTCGCGACGAGAGTCTGTTTCAGGGGAGTGAGATCACAAACCTCACCAGGGGCAAGGAGCCATAGACGAGGTAATCCCACGACGAGAGGCCGCCACAGTAGAGGACCGTACGCTTCGAACAACTCGACCACTGCTCGATGCACTTCGCCAGATTTTTGAATCGCGTTGGCGGCATGGCCAACGTAGCTTTGGCACAACTCCAGGACTTCCTTCCAACAATTACGGAGGTCGTTGTACTCTGGATCTGGCAGTTGATCTGCGTCCAAAACGGTCAGCGGCCACAGCCCGATGCTAGCTGCAAGTCCTTTATGTGGTCGACGAGGCATTCCGACTGCAAGATTGGCGTAGCAAGGTCCCGTGTAGCACGGCGTGACGGAAAATAACGTAGATCGACGTATCAAAAGCTCCCGCAGGGTACAACGCAATGAAGAGGATTCAGAAGCACAGCAAGGTCGAAGAGCTGCTAGAAAAAGTAGAGCGTGAGCTGCGAGACAGAGACAATGATCATGTAACGTAGTCTTTTGCTCCCGAAGCGGTGGTGCTTATTAACGAGGTGAACTCTGCGGCAAAGTGAATTCTGTAGCGCGGTCGCCTTCCCTGTCAGACCAGGTTGAAAGCGGACGGCCGATTGGGTTCCCCTGTGCAGCAAAGTGTGCTGAACTTGCCGTGCGTCAGCATTGCAGTACCTTGAAGTCGTGATGCTTAAGAGCCTCTCCCCGTTAGGACTGCAAGTAGTCGAGGTTGAAGAAAGCTATTGTTATAGTGCACTGGACTTATATCTTATGTACGAAAGTTGTTTATATTGATCCGAATAATGCCTATATGCAGGGCCATGCAAGGGGCTTTTGTTCATTCATTTGACGTCATCTTTAATGCCGACGATCTGCCGTGGAATTAGATGCAACGAAGCGTGCGAATAGATGATTTTAGTCTATTCAATAGCTATTCGACTATTTTACGTTGGACTGCTAGAATCCCTATTATCAGGTACAACTATGCTTAATGTAGCTAGTAGCTCACGTTCGTAGTGCTCCAATACCTATATTAGGAATTGTTAGGCCTTTCTACGACTAATGGAAGATATAGACATAGTATACTACGTACTAAAATGTCGTCGAGAGCCCTTCTTTGAGAGACCCCGACCTCGGGAACAAACTAAAGACCCCTGGAGCCAGACGAATGGTGCTGAGGCAGGTATCCAGTGTAGCGTTGTGAGCCGACATGTGCTGCACAGGGAGCGTCACTCTCAGACGGACGAGATGGTGGGGTGATTTCCAAGTCGCGGTCCGATCGTCCTCGCATTCTTTGACACGGCCAAGCTTACATTGAAACCGAGACGTTCGAGCATGGTGTCTTTGCTAAACTCAGACCACCAACCGATGCCCGTCGCAGCGTTGCCATTCTCGCCCAAGCTCATCTTAAACTTTGTCCTGTGGACCCGTGGCCCATCACATTCAGGCCTCCCCGGGCTCCACACTCCTTCCCCGCGCCCACCTCGCTCCATTCCGCTTGACAAAGGCCCCCACGGCTCCGAGATACCCTTCATGCCTCAAAAAGAAAGCCTGCTTTCCGCCCTTACTCCAGAACTTGATCGCAAAACTCAGCGTGTGAATCGTCTGTTGATGGCCACGGATAAAGGAGCCTCCAAAGTAGATCCTTTTCAGGTCGTGTTTCTCCGATTGGAGGTAGGCGATCTGGCCAATGTTGTTACTGGGAGCGAGTCAGTGGGTCGTGCGAGCTTGGGCGTGGGGTAAGAAAGGGCGATGCGAACCTGATGGCGTAGAGCAAGCTGCGGGAGATGTCTTCGGGCTTGAACATCCTCCCATCACCCACAAGGCCCGTACTCTCGCCTTCCCCATCGACGTCCATCCGCGACGCCTTCGCTTTCCTTTCTTCCTCGCCATTACTGCAACCTCCTCCATCCTCCGCGACCCTCTCTGCCTCCCGTTTCCTTTTCAAGACTTTTCCAAAACTACTCGCAATCGTCTTCTCGCTCAAGCCGATCTTTTCATATCCTGTGCCTTCACCATAAATATCTCCAACCAGTAGATCAACGTTGCTGTTATCGCCTTTATCCGCCATGGCCAGCATGTCGTCGAAATTCCTCGCTCCCGTCAATAAACTCAGCAATCCCCACAACGTGCCACCTCCCAGTGACGTACCGCCAATACGCTGGTATTGCGACGGACCAGAGACTTTAATCATGCTCACTCCTGATCCGATGTTGACAAGGAGGTAGGGATACACATCAGCTTTCGGGTCTTGGAATTCCACTGCATTCTCTGGGTCGGAGTCATCGTATGTAAAAACCTCGTTGGGGATCTGGGAGATGAAGAAATCGAGACCCTGGATCAGACATTCCATCTCATCTTCCCGCTCGACTTCCACTCCCAATTTCGCACGGATGCGGTCGTAGAACTTGAAAGCTCCGCCGCCGGTGGCCATTATGCTGAGTGTCGTCGAATGATCGCTGTCGGGTGCGGATTGCTGGTGTTTGACTTGAAGCGTGCGGAGATATTCGATGCATTCGTCAATCTTTTCAGTTTCGAAGGAGAGAAAGGACAGCCGGCCGCCAGATTCAGCTTTCCCATTCTCTCGAGTGAAGTAGACGACTTTAGCGAGGGAACCGCCGATGTCTGCGGCTACGTGGCTGACGACGGAGGTGTGGTTCGGTAGCCGGATGTCACGTTTGTGGTGTTGGAAAGGTGCGTCTTCGGCAGGACTGTCCGAGACGGAGCTGATGGGTGATCGTTCTGGAGAAGCGTCGTCGTCTTCGTGGTCAATGATGTAGGCTCCTGTTACGTTGATCTTGATGGAGCCGGGTTGTGCGATTGCGAGTTGCATGTCGGCCGAGGTGGAGAGGCGGCGTTTCTTGGAGAAGGAAGGGATTTCTATTGAGGCTGCCATGGTCGAGATTGGTGGGAGTGTTGATGCCTGGGAAAGGTTGCGGTATAGAATGGATGGTCGGTGTCCACGTGCTCAATTGCCGGATTGTGGAAGAGCCCTCGTGCTTGTTGATATGACCAGTTTCACGGTATTGCTTGGTGTGTCGTGGAAACGGGCAGAGCGGCGATAAGGACAGACGTTGAGCAACTTCCTCTCGGCATATTGTTGAATGTATCACGGGATGTGGTTGTTTTAATGCTGGCAGAATGACAAGGGAGGTCTTCTCATTCTCAACTTAATGGCCGAGGTGCATTCGGGCAAGCGGTTGACAAATTGGCCAGGGTCCATCAAAAATATGCAGCCGCGATGGAAACGCCACAGCCGCGTCGGCAAAGAAAGCTTATCTTATCTCCAGATTACATAAGCATTGGAGACGCTCTTGAACTTATTCACGAATCTCTTCGCATCGGCGTCCTTCCACCAACTCACAACTCCGTAGCCATGGGTAACGACGGCGGCTCCATTCCCACTCGTCGCGAGCTTGTGAAAGAATCCGCCAAGAACCCGACGACTGCCCAGCTCAAGGAGACCCTCGCTGAACGTCAAACATACCTCTGGACCACCGACCCGATCTCGCGCGAACCGCTCAAATCACCAGTCGTTTCCGACTCCGCCGGGAAGCTGTACAACAAAGCAACGATCCTCGAATTTCTGGTCGAAGGCAAGAGAGCGGAAGATGCAGAGCGGGAGCTGAGTGGACGGGTGGCAGGGCTGAAGGACTTGGTCGAGGTGAAGTTCACTGCAGATGGAGACGATGATGGCAAAGCGATGTGGAAGTGCCCTGTCACGGGCGATAAACTTGGACCTGGATCGAAGGCTGTGTACGTTGTTCCGTGTGGTCACGCATTCTCCGGGACCGCGATCAAGGAAGTTGCGGTGGCTTCGGCCGAGGGAGAAGAGGGCAAGAAGAAATGTCTGACGTGCGATGGAGAGTATGCGGAGAACGATGTGGTGTCAATTGTTCCGGTCACCGAGGTGGAGGTTGCGAGACTGGTGTCGAGAGTCAAGACTTTGAAGGAGAAAGGACTGACCCACTCCTTGAAGAAACTGGGCAAGGAAGGGAAGAAGCGGAAGAAGGGCGCCGTGGAGGAGACTGGTGCGAAGGATGGCGAGAAGACTGCTTCGAACGGTATCAACAACGCGTCTACTGCGAGCTTGACAGCAAAGGTGATGCAGGAGCAAGAGAAAAGCAAGAAGAGGAAGATGGAGAACGAAAATGTGCGGAGTTTGTTTTCGTCGAGAGATCAGAGTCAACCCATTGGAAAAAGCGCGGACTTCATGACGAGAGGATACAGTCTGCCTTCGAAGGCGAAGTGAACAAGAGCAGAGCGATACTGGGATACATGCTGAAAGGCGCACCTGTATCTTTGGGTTTTTTGCATCGAACGAGCAGGCCAGATCTTGCCCGAGAATATCGCCTTGTCATGGTCTCGACCTTTCCATGCCATTCCTACGGCCACTACACACCTTCCAAAAAGTCGTCTGTCAGGCAAGCCAAGCCGGCTCGTCGATCGGAACTTCGAAGCCCACCACCAGGGAATCTCTCGGACATTGCTTTGAAGTGGACTGACTCCCGCCTAAATTGGCGGGAGGATCGCCTTGAGGTGGAATAGACAAGGGTAGTTGCCAGCAGCAAGAACGAGAAAATGACGTGCGCGAGCCAGTAATTGCACAGCAGAACATGAAGTCGTCGGATGCGCCAAGTCATGATGAAGCTTTCAGCAGGGAGCCGCAGTCAACCAAGACCACGGAAGGAGAGAGAACAGAGTAGCATCAAACGCGGAAATGAATGGCTCGTCTTAATCCAGACTCGAAAGGCGACATGAGGAGAAAGTTGAGAGGCGATAGATGGCCTACAGCAACCAATAATACCCCGGGAATGGCACGATGCCTGGCCTCTTGTTCAGTGCGGTCCCGCATACATTATCGCGGTTCTTTATGTACAATATCGCCTGTAAGCACTACCGACTTTGTGCGAGTGTTGTGTGTTCACCGCGCACGTTCGACAGGAGGTAAGGAGCAGTCGGCTGACATATTCACAGGCAAAGGTTGTTCGGCTTCGTTCGAGGTGCTCGCGCATCACTTTGAGTGGCATTTCGATCCGAGCGGACTCAGCTCCGTTTCTAACGCGCCCAAATTTCGGGCGCGTTAGAGACGGACCCAGCTCCGCTCTTCCTGCCAGCACGATTCTCGGCCGCGATCGCACAGCCATTACGAAATGACCTTCAGCAGTGGCAATGAAAGCGCCCAATCTTAGTCAAACGAACCATTCATCACCGGCGACACACTCGCACCAGACAGCACAGTCGCAAGTCTGCTCGCCAACGGTATGAATAGACGACGGATCTACGATGCTTCGAAATCCTTGAGAGCCAAGGTCGACTTCAGTCCTCAGCACCCTGTGAGACTGCCATCCCGGTTCCCGGAGGATCGTGGCAAGACGACCTAACGCAGGAAGGAGATGCGAAATTTGCACCCGATGGTGACACTGACTACTCTTCGCACGCGAAAACAGCTTCCTCTGATCACCAGGGATGGTCCAAACCAAGAGTAGAGGACACCAAAGGCTCAGAATTCCAGCGACCACACATTACTTTCCAGCGGTAAGCTGAACGGACATGTGACAGCGGTCCGACCAGCGCCTACCGTGCGTCCGCAGCGCAGCGCAAGCATGTCCTCCATGGACGACACCGATGTCGAGCAAATTCTTGTCGTGCCCAAATCTCCTCGACGACGCGAGAAGGACGCTTCAATCAATGTCAGAGGCATACTAATCGGCTCCCTGGACTGGACTACAGATCCTATCACCGACGGTGTCGTTCTGGAACTTGCGCTACGCAAACTCCGTGCAGCCACGCCTGGCGAAGAAGTCCCGGACCAGCTCTGGCGTACTCTCGTCGCGGAACGAGGTGAGGATGGTCGTAACCCTCCGCCGTGGTACTACCGTGCATGTCGATACTGTCTGACGAACAAGTCGCCTAACGGCCATCTGAACACGGATAAACTACTTACCCAAATGCAACACGGGATCGTAAGGGCGTTCCTCCAGCGTGTACAGGCGGCGACGGGGAATCGCCGCGTCGTGGAGGTGGCCGTGGTCGATTCGCAGCCTTTGTACGGTCTCGCGCCGGCTCGGTCGCGGAAGGGCGACTTGGTGTGCGTCCTCTTCGGCTGTAGTGTGCCGTGTGTACTGCGTCTGTGCCAGGGAGACGATGGGCGATACTACTTCGAGTTCATTGGAGAGGCTTGTGTCTATGGTCTCATGGACGGGGAGGCAATTGCTTCCTTGACTGGTGCTGCTGAGCTGGAGTTGAGATCGTATGACTTTCGACTACTGTGAGAAACCTAACACGGTGTTGATGACTGAGCATGGCCTTAATGGTCTTTGGGACCAGACATCGATCGCTCGCGCCGAACCTTCCTCATCCAGCAAGCGCCCGAGCAACGCAAATTGAACGTCATGCACGACTGAAGTGTTATTCTTCCTTGTCGTCTTTGCGAGATGGACCACAACGGACTTGAAATCGCTCGCTGCGACGCAGTACGATAGCATCAAAGCGGCGTCGAAGTAGGACTTCTCTTCTAATAAATCTGGATAGTGTTCCTCTTTAACAATGCATCGCAGAGCTCGGAGTTACAACCGTAGCACGACGCCACCAGGAACCACACCTGCTGCGGAGCTGACCCCGCTTGGACCCGCTTCCGCACATGCGTTTAAGTGGGACTTCAGTCCATGAACGAATTGTGACGTGCGAACACAGTTCGACACTTCCATCTTCGCGCAATCTTCAACGAGAATTTTATTATCAGTTCCGATCGCGCGAGGTTTGTTGCCATTACGCTCTGACTTCCGCCGCATCCGTCGAGATCTCCAGATCCGTGATCGTTTCGCCGCCATGGTCCGTCCCGGGGACACTGTTACCACAACACACTACCAAGTCTTCACGGTGGTACAATGCGCTGGCCCGCCGCGTACCTCGTCCGATCGAACGCTGTCATACGAGGAGACTGATTGGGCTTATCGACCCTCCAACACTAAATGTTTTGAACGATCCAAGCGTACAAAACACTGCATTGGTCAATTAATGCTCATTCATCGCCACATATCGGTCTCTCCACTGTCCGATGTACCGGGATCTATGCCACGATGAGATCACACTGGAGCATTGCCGTCTCCACTCTAGTCCGTGTCGTAATGCATGACGGTGAATCGACAACTGCGGCATGTAGGCGACGGGACTGTGCATGCAGATATATTGTCCTCGTCCTCGCAGTGGTAAGTCGCTTTTGCACCCTCCATTCAACCTCTTCCGACAATCATTAATCATGTTTGCTCGGTCTTTCCTCGCCACTGTGGCCATCACGGGCCTTGCGGTCGCAGCACCAGCACCGCAAGCAGGTATGCGAATGCAAATCCGTGAATTGAACGACAGTGCTGACTTTCCCACAGCTCCAGCCTATCCAGCTGCTGCCGGAGTCTACGCCGAGAACCAGTCCGGCAACGTAGCAGGCTACACCGACGCTGATGCGCCGTACGCCAGCGAGACACCATCGCCGGTGACCTTCATCCCCACGAGCTTTGGCGGTGCCTCGCAGGTCTCTGCCATTCCTACCCGCGCACCAAACGGTACCGAGCCTGGTGCTGCGGACACTCTCCGAAGTGTTCTACCAACCGGACCAACAAGCCACGGACCATTCTCAGGTGTCCCGACCACCACCGGTGCAGTCTCGAACTCACCTCTGGCCGCCACCATTCCCGCCGGACCACCGAACCCGACCGCCACGTACTACAACACGAACGGTCAGCTACAAGACCAGCAGCCTATTCCATACACACCCAAGGGCGGTCTCGGTACCAATGGATCTCTCCCGCGATACATGGTCGAGAGTGACTTCGATTACGAGTCCATCCAGCTTGGCCTCTACCAGGAGTGGATCGAGCTCGATCTCTTCAACAACGGACTCGCCACGTTCTCCGACGAGGACTTCTTGGCCGCCGGCTTGACCGCCGAGGATCGTTCTTTGATCGCATTCATGGCTCAGCAAGAGCAAGGCCACGCCACTCTCCTGTCCAACATGCTCGGCGAGACTGCTGCTCCGCAATGCACGTACAACTACCCATACACCAACGTCCGCGAGTTTGTCGACTTCAACCAGATCCTCACTCGCTGGGGTGAGTCCGGTGTCTGGGGTTTCATCAACCACCTCGACTCCCGCGAGGTCGGTCAGCTCCTCGCACAGTCCATCGCCACCGAGGCCCGACAGGAGATGATCTTCCGCCAGATGAGCGGTCTGCACCCCATGCCAGTCTGGTTTGAGGCCGGCATTCCGCAGTCATGGGCCTGGACTTTCCTCGCACCATACATCAGCTCTTGCCCAGCCAACACCACCCGCCTGGCATGGCAGAACTTCCCGGCCCTTCACGTAGTCAACCAGGCGAACATCAACCGTATCTCGCCGAACAACACCGGCGACTTCGAGCGCACCGACAACCGCACTTCCAGCCCGGCTACCATTCCTTCTCAAGAGGAGTCATGCGTCAACGTCAACACCACCGGCTACAGCTGCGGCCCAGCCATCGCACACAACCGCTCCGAGCCGCTCAGCTTCGCCGGCAAGCAGGTCCGTCTGCTCTGGGACACACCCGGTCAAGCCGTCGGACCCAACAACTCCTACGTCACCTCGACTGCCGCAGGCACGCCTTCGTTCGTCGCTTGGGTCGGCCAGCTGAACATGACATACACTCCTCTGACCGTCACTGGCGCGAATGAGGGTTTCACCTACCAGCCTGCAGGCGAGGTCTACCAAACTCAGGGCGGGTTCGTCAACGACACCATGTTCATTGCGCTTACGGACTCGGACATGTACCTGACGCCGTTCAACTTGAGCATGATCAACCCGCACGTGGTCGCGCTTGGAGTTTACCAGGCTGGTTAGAGTTGTGGTGTATTGACACGGAGAGTAGTACAAGGGAATGTTTTTGACGGCTTTGAGAGCGAAAATGTACAGATGGGACGACGAAGACATAATGAGATGAGAAGTAATTCAAGTGTCCTCAGTACATCACGTTCAATTTCCTTGTCCTCTTAATCGGTTTCGTCTATGACATCTTCCGTCCCCACGACGCTCCGGCATTACACCGAGAGTCACAAAGTCACAAGGACAATCCCATCCTGGTAGAGTAGTTCTACCGATCACCGAGAACGACATTCAGCCTCACTGTTTTAAAAACGCCGCCTAGACCTCTGCACATTGGCATGGTTCGTTCCTTTACGCAAACGCCGAATGGATTCCACCAATCGCCAGGCTCGCAGCGAACGGCACAACGACCATATAAGCAGCCTGCTCTTCCCTCTTCCATGAGTATAGTTCCCTGTTTAGACCTCACACTGTTGGTAACACCGAGCCAAACCAGTCACCACCTCCAGCAGCCATGAAGCTCACTACTTTTCATCACCGCCATCTTCATCGGCCTCCTCGCTCCTATGGTCGTCGTACGTCCTCCCTTCACCTCTTTCCTTCTCCTTCTTCATCCTCCCTTCCTCGCCTGGTCTGTCGGATTGTCCAACAACAACTCTCACAGGCCGACTGTCCTAACGGCTGCGTCGATGCATGCGGCGAGGGTACCGGTATCGGGCAATGGTAAGCTCTCCTCAACCTCCTCCCCCTCGTTCTCCTCCTTCTGTATTGGGATCAGCTGACACTGCGGACGTAGCATCGACGCCGAGTGCTCTTGCCCGCACTAGATGGCAGCACTTCTGGAGGGAAGACGTAATCGAGCAAGGACGAATGACTCGTGGTGGCACGGCGGTATCGAGAGAGGATTTTTCGGGTCTTCGTGGTGTGGAGGTGATGTCGGCTCAGCTGCGATACAGAGACGATTCACTTCACTTCTGCGCCATTTGTTGCGTCTCGACTTTCAGTTTTTGCATCTCCATTTCGTCTTCGTCCTCGTCGTGGCATTCCTCGTCGTCGGAGAACCATCGAGGCTTCGCCGGAAGCTTCCGAGTGATTTCGCGCAAGTTATGTCCAGGCACTGACACCCGCTCGCCGATAGTTCGATCCCATTCTTCCAAAACAACATGGCACTCCTCGCGGCGAAAGCTGTCTGGCCAGCCGTGATCGCGGTAGATTTGACGGACCTCCTGCATAGCCACATCCTCATCAGCAAAAGCATTCCATCGTCAAACGCAAATTGAAGACCTCACATCTGTCGCACGATCGTATCGAAGCAGCATGCCATGCTCACTGTCGAAAGGATTGACCACCCACTCCAGAGTACGGAACTTTTCTTTCCACGAAGCGAAGAACTCGGCGATGGGTAGCGTTTCGTGGTGTCGCCACCACTCTGGTGTTGTATCTGGAGTAGGCATACTGTCCTTGAGTGGCGCTTGCGGTTGGTAATCAGTTGCTGTGCCTGTTGGAACGAAATCAGCTAGTTTCGCCAAATTACAACACTGACAGCCGACCTCTCTCTGTGTCGATCACTACCAAACTACCATAGTCATCATCACCCTCGTCGGTCAAAAGCAGTACATGAGGTGGGAAGTCCTCATTACCAAGATGTAGCCATTCCCATCTCGTTCCCGGCGTGACTTTGTGCTCGGCGATTTTTCTGTAGTCGATTGCACGTGTATTGAAAGCAATGTCCGTGTTGTGGCTGTCTGAACTTTCGATGTACGGCAAGTGGCGGAGTACATCGATCACAGCATCTGTCTTCTCCAGTCCGGCAAGTGAGGCTTGAGTTATGCTGGGCCAGCCTCCTGCTGGAGGCTCGAAGATGCAATCCGCCGGAATGGCTCCCAGCTCTGCTGCGAGGAAAATGTAGTAGTCGCGGACCGCGTCGACGATCGGCTTCCAGAATGGTGGGGCCCTGCTGTCGCTGGCCATGGGTGTCTACAATTTTCAGGCCATTGTCATACAATTGATGTCTGTGGCGGTCACTAGAATGCCGCCGGGCAATCGATCTTTTGGTGGAGTGAGCTTTGGCTTGGCGGGGTTTGGCGCCGATCCCATTCGACCCGCCGACTTGACAACTTCACGAACGGGAGCGGAGTAAGCTGTATGGTCTGGAGGCCGTGTCTGGTAGCTCCATACGGATTGCTCGGCAGATGGCGTCTTTGTGCTGTAACAGCGTTCCCGTCTCTTACTCAGTCCGCACAGTCTAAGCCAACCAAGTGCAACCCGTGCGGTCAACATCCCGTAGAACTTTGGAGAGCACAGCTTCGGGATTCGTGCTATGGCCATGTACGAAGCCTCTGCCGACGATGTATTTCTCTGGTTCCGCTGGAAATGAATCGCACAGAATCCACTTGGCTAGCTTGGTGTGTGCGGTCTCAGCGAGAGCACGGAGGTGGTCAGTAGGCCATCAGCTTCAAGGCTCATTCCAACCAACTAGAGTCCCAGCCCAATGGCATAATCTCCGGCACAATGGCCTCGCCTCGCCATTCCATCAGCTGCTCCATGCTCATCGCCGCGAATTCATCTTCATCGTCCAACGGACTTCCGGTCGGCAATTTTGCTCCACCCTCTATGATGAAAGTCTCCATCGCTGAAGCAAGCCGCGAGCCAATAGATGCGCTCTCCCGCCAGCCGAACTCGTAAGTCACATCCTCGTCTTCGTGAAAGATGCCTCGCAAACACACTGATTTGAGATGGGGAAGCTGCCCACTGATTTCAGGGAACCAGGTCCGCCAGGTCTTGATCTCGCTTGGGTCGTCGACCATTTCCAAATTTTCATTAGCAATGTCACAGAGGCGTAGGTGGGTGAGGGTTGCTTTATGACGAAGCAGGAAGTCGGTGAGTTGATCTGGATGGGCCGTGACCCTCGTCATGGAGAATGACCGAAGGCTGGGGAAAAGGGCATCGCCGACCAGGGTTTCCAGGGCGGTAGGTAGGAAGCCTAAGCCGGGTCTTTGAGGCAACGTGAAGACCAGCGTCTCCAATCTTTTGGCTTTAGACAGTAGGTTGACACACTCCCCGGTGTCGAAACAATCGTACATCTCGTCATTACCAGCGACGTTGAGTTCAAGGCCGTCAAAATTCTCGTCGTCCTTGTAATATTCGAGGGCCCACTCGTCGTCCAATCCTGTATATGTATCGCTCACGTCCCAACGCAGATGCTTGACGTGCTGAATGACATCTCCGATCTCCGTCAAAGTTTGCTTGGGCTGCGTCAAGAAGCGATAGTTCACGCCGCCGAGCACAAGCGTATCGACACTGATCCCAGAATCGTGCGCGCCGAGCAGAACTTGGGACGCGACGTGGATGTTCTCGTCGTAGGAGTCCGTGAAAAAGTTGTTTGGGCAGACAAGTCCTAGGAATTGTCAGAATCAATGTAGACATACGTTGCAATGCACTTACCCAGCCGAAATGCAGGACTGCGATTAGTCGTACAGTTTCGAGCAATGCCGCCGGAGGTGATCCACAAGTCTGACAGCTTCAATGGTACACGGAAGAAGGCTGCCAACTTTTCTCGAAACGCATCGCTACGGTCCAATCGTTGCTGCTGCTTAATTAGTTTGCCATAGTTCGCCCAGCACCAATCTTGATAGTCTTTCGGCTCCTCCTGATCCTCCTTCTTCAGCTTCATGTACCAGGCGAGCCATGTTCGAAACTCCTCCAGGCGGTCTATTTGTATCCACATGGATCGAATGCCCTTCGCAATGTCTCTATGCGTTTTTGTGAGAGCGTCTAGAATATCGAGGCTCTCTTGGTTGTAGTACAATCGTAGTTCTTGAATGAGGTGAAAATTTCCCACCCCGTGAAGTCTTTTGTCCACAAGTCGAATGGCCTTGATAGAGCCCTTGTCGCAATAGCCCAAGATGAGATCAATCACCTCGTTTGACAGGCCCAAAAGCGACATCTTCTGTCTCGCATGTACAGGAAAACCAGATGACAGATGTGGTTCTCTGTATTCAGCACATGCACTCTGCGCATCAATGGTAGGCCCGCGCAGTGGAGTCGTGCGGCGTGCGCGAGAGCGATCTTGCTGCAGCCGTCAATAGGTGAGTTGATGGTCAAGGTCGATGAAAAGGGGCATAAGAATCGAAGATATCAAGATCCGTGGTCGACAAGCTCGTGAGCTGTATTTCAATCTCAGGGAGGGCGCTGTTGAAGCGATACGTAATCTTGCTGACGTACTACGTCGAGTAGCGAATTTGCCAGGCAAACGGCTCGGTGCTTGTTCATGAAAAAGAGAATGTGGGTAGGACTTGAAAAGATGTACTACCTTAAGTCTCACCGGCAAAACTTCGGCCAGGGTCACCTCACGTCGGCAGCTCCATATCACTTTTAGACTTCAACAATGACCATGGCTACGACCAACATCACTTCCCACGGCTCGTGGCGGCGCCTGCATCACTTCGACCGCCGACCCGGCTGAAAGGCGAGGTGTCCAGCTGACTCATTACCGTCCGAGCCAAAACATAAAGGTGCAGAGACTGCCGTCCTCTTTCCCTCAAACCCTCTCCTCGCCATCCTCCCTAAACTCCACCACAATGTCGTCTCCCTCCGCCACCACCGCGCTTGACTACCTGGAGTCGCTCCCTGGCCTCACTTTCGCCAAGCTCTACGCTCAGCCGTCCACCGCCCTCGCCGTTTTCCGCCGCATGCTGCCTCATCTTGCGAAAACCGTGGTCATGTCCATGCTGTACCTCCCAGGACCAATGCGCGCCGCCGATCTCGAAGCATGGTTCAAATCAGATGTGCAGAGCAGTCAGGAAAGAGAAAGAAGCGTGAGCGTGCTGGTGCGGCTGAAAGTACTGGTGGAAGAGCAAGCGGGTGGAGGCGCGGGGTTGCAGTACAGGCTCAGCGAGGCATTCGCAAAAGGACTGCGATGTGCGCTGACGGGCGCGGTCGGAAAGGGAGATGCTGGGAAGGGAAGCTTTGGAGTGGCCTGCAGTGCTGAGGAAGATGAGGATGTGAATGTGAAATTCCTGGATGACTTCGCACGCAGGCAGTGGGAGGCGATACTCTACTATGTGGTGGGATCTGCGAACAGCGGGCTGTCAGGAGACCTGGAGATTTCTGCCGGTACAAAGCGTCTACTACAACAAGGCAACTTTGTCCAAATCAAGAGCGGCGGCAAGCAACGCCTAATCACCCAAGCCGGGTTCACATTCCTGCTCGAAGAAGTCAACGCACAAGTCTGGAGTCTCGCAGTGGTCTATCTCCGCGTTTGCGAAGACCTCCAAATGGACCCCGTCGACGTCCTCTCCTTCCTATTCACCCTCGGCTCCCTCGAACTCGGCATTCCCTATAGCACGTCAAACCTCACTCCCACCCAACAACACATGCTCGACGACCTCCAAGACTTCGGCCTCATCTACCGCTCCTCGCCCACTGCAACAGCCTACTACCCGACCCGGCTCGCCACAACCCTCACCTCCGACGCACCCGCCCTACCAAACAACACCTCCTCCTCCTCCACCACCACCGCAGCCACAGAATCCAACGAAAAAGGCTACATCATCCTCGAAACCAACTACCGCCTCTACGCCTACACCTCCTCCCCGCTCCAAATCTCCATCCTCTCCCTCTTCTCGACCCTCCACACCCGCTACCCAAACCTCATCACCGCCAAAATCACAAAATCTTCCATCGCCTCCGCCATCTCGCAGTCCATCACCTCCGACCAAATCATCACCTACCTTTCCACGCACGCGCACCCAGTCCTCCGCCGCCAAGCAGCCATCATGTCCGCGCCTATACTACCGCCCACAGTGGTGGATCAAATCCGACTATGGCAAATTGAAGGGGAGAGGATGACGACTTGGAAGGGGTTTTATATTCGGGATGTGGGCGGGTGGGAGGAGTATGTAAAAGCGGTCGAGTATGCGGAGGCATTGGGTGTATTGCGACAGCGGTTTGATGCGAAGCGGAGTTTCTTTGTGGGCAGGATGGATCAAATGGCGGGATATTTTAAACTGGCGGCCGAGCGGAGACGGCGGGAACGGGATGGTGCCGGTGGTGCGAATGTTTGAGTTGGATGAATGGGGTGTTTTTCGTGTTGGTTTAGCGTTGGCGTTTGTGGTGTAGTCTGTGTCAATGTGAGTATACCATTCCCACAACTCTGGTTCCCGAAGCTTGCCTCACATCAGCAGGAAACTCCACATGCGGCTCGAAAGCACGGGCAAAACCAGCGAATCACCATGCTGTTACAGAAACTGGCAGTCGGTCATAAAGGTACCTTTTCATGGAGCGGGGACGATGCGGCCGTGAAATTCTCACTCGTGACCTCGCTTATGACCAAATGGCTGCACGCTCTCACGAAAACAGCGAGTCACCATTCCAATATGGTGACTACCAGTCGAGCTTTCGCCGTTTTTGGTAACGAAGCCTGAAGCGAAGTATCTCCCTGCTACCACTCGAACTGCACTGTACGACGTGTACCCGAGTGGCTTGGAATACGCACCTGAGCAGGAGAGCGGTGGTGGGAGGCATCAGATCATGTGAGTATTACATCTTGTCTGTTCTGGCCTACCAAGCAAATTCTTTCAACTATCATTACTCTTCTCGTCTGCCTGATGTCTCACACCAGCGACTGCTTCATCCTTGCCCTCCATTCCAGCCATTACAAATTACAGAAACATGCGTGCTCCAACCATATCGCCTGCGTCCATACCAAGACAAGATACTCCAAATCCTTCAGCTCCTCGACACTTACCTATCACGCGACCCCAACAGCCAACCCATGCGTCCCACTCTTCCTCCTCCCCAGCAGCTTCTCCATGAAGCTGCTCTTCCGGCCACTACCATTGCCCTTCCCGCCACTTCCGGTACTCCCAGTAGCACTACCACTGGAGCTCCAGATCCTGCTTCGGCTGCCCTCCTTGCTGTACCCGGCCGTGCTGTCCGTTCCACTTCCGCTGATGCCGGCAAAGCTGATCGCATCCTCTTTCAAGGTCATCTGCAATACCTTGCTCTCGCCGGTCACATCTCCGATTGGCCTGCCGAGCTCAGGCAGCCCTAAAGCGGCCGCGAGCTGTTTCTGCCACTTGAAGAAGCTCTCCCTCGCTTCCTGGTTGCCGCAGAGTTGATAGAGGTGGAAGACTGCCCGTCGCATGCGTCTGGCGTTGGCGTCGCAGGTGTGCATCTTGTCCGTGCTGGACTTGCTCGGCCATGCTGCAGAGTCGTTCTTTGATTGGGTCTCCGGGGACTTCGGACCAGCGCCAGGAATCGACTCGAGAAGTTCCTCATTCCGGTAGCGGTCGTTGAGAGTGGAGAATCGACCCGTCCAGTATGCGAATGGTTCGGCGCAGAAGATCTGCGGTGCTGGAGCTGCGGAGCTCGTGTTGAGCATTACGTTGGGGTTGACTGAGTTGGCTCGTGAGCGCAGTTGGCCTGTGAGGCTCATTCGGGCGGGTGAGATCTGCTCCGAAAGGTGGCGGATGTGGTCGGAGGCATGGCTCACCAGGCGGAGATTTGAGCTGCTGGTCAGCACTTGCGCTGCGACTGGGGTCTTCGGAGGCGGCGGAGTGGGTGCTTGCCGAGCGGACATCAGCCGAGCTTGCTTGATCTCTCCATGAGAGTAGCGACTGATGTTGGTTGCATTTGACAGCGCAGGCTGGGAGTTCCACCGCTGTACTGATTGGCCGGGAGTGCCTGGTCGATCCCGCGAGCTGCGGAATGCGATAGGAGAGCTGTTGGTCTTCTGCGGAAGGGCCGTGAGATCTGCAGTATGCTGCTCGAAACTCGGGAACGGAACAGAGGAAGAGTGGGACTGGCTTGGGCGTGAGATGCGCCTATTTTCCGTCTGCTGCCATGCATGACCATAGTCATTGGTGCGATGCGTAACACTTGAGGCACCATATGTGTTTGTGTTGTCCGATGTCATGTCGATGGTCGAGACCGGTCGTATGGGGTTCAAGGAGACATTCTCCTTGAGGGCTGTGGAGCGAGAAAAGCTGCTGCTGTTGTCATGACCGTACAGAAGCGGCATGGTATCCGAGCGTGGCAGGCGTCTCTTGTCGGCGGAAGACCTGTTGTCGACGGCTGGCCTGTGGTCCACCATTGGCAGTCGGGATGTCGAGTATTTCCTGTGAGACTGGACCGGCGAGGGTATGCGAGTCGAAGGTTGTAAGGAGGGCAGTCGAGCGTGCGACTTGGACTGCATCATCGAAGGGAGGCGCATGTTCGACTTGGAGGATTGCAGTGGGTTGGACACCCTCTTGACTCTGGTTGGCAGTGGGAGATTGCTGAAGGTCCGACTGCGCGGCATCCCACCGATCGGATCATCTGGCAAGCAGACATAGCTGCTACGCCGAGCGGGCCAGTTGTTGGATGGCATCGACATTGGCGGCGGTGGCGGAACAGGCTCGATCAGCGGAGAAGAGAAGGCTTTGGGTGTTTGATGCGCTTCAGCGGTGATGCTCGTCTGCGACACATTACTGGAATGTGAATCGGTGGTGTTGTTTGAACGGCGACGGTGAAATGGATTGAGTGTCTGGAACGAGGCGATGGAGCTGAATCGTCGAAGTGACGAGCCACGTGAATCGGGCGTCTTTGTCTTGTCGCTGGACTGGCTTTTGAAGGACAGCATCGTCACGGGATGTTTGCGGGTGAAGACAAGGTCAAAGAGATCAGAAGCGGAATTGTGAGCGTGATATCGAGAGAACATGAAGCAGGAAGACGTTGAAGATCTGAGATTCGAATCTGGTATATCGAGGAAAGCACAACAACTCCGCCTGCGCCTGCGCAAACGCTGGACTTTCGTTGTAAGGAGCGAAAGATGACACGCACCTGGCTGACGGTCGGCAGCTCCTGCTCTTCGCGCAGCACATTCTTGTCGCATTCTCTCGGTATCCTCCTTCTGCCCTGATCACCGTCTGGCTGTCGACTCAAGGTCCTGCTGCTACGCTCTGATATATGCTCTGCAGCTTCCGCTCGATCCAATGTCCATTCACCCTACGAAGACTCGCCTGGAATTCTCATTAGCAGTGCCACACCGGTTCGAGCTTTCGAAAAGACCTACTCTCAGCGACCGTGGAACCCGTCAAACCCTTGATTGTGTAGCGCCAGGTTGTCACCACGCCTGCGCGCACCTTCTGCAGCTGCTGCGCCTGCATGCCGATGATGGAGAGAGCTTTGTTGAGGTTGAGGCTGTCGAGCGTGGGCTTTTCTGGAGCTGGAGCAGGAGTCGGAGCCAGTGCTGGGGTTAGAAACGGGGCTGGCGGTGCCTCGATGATCGGACCGAAAGTGATGTTGATCAAGGCCGCGCCGACTGCCGATGTGAGAATGAACAAGATGGCAATAACGCCGGCGAGCAGCTCTGCTTCGTTGCGATTGCCACCAAACCACGCCCCCTGGACAGGAACCCGAGTCTCGAAAGCTTTGGTGAAGGCGCAGGTTCCGGACAGCAGCACACTGTCGAGCACGATAATGTCCAACCCCAAGTCACGCCGCGAGATCGCCGCCGTCGCCTTGAAGACCAGGATGGCCATCATCGCCGCTGCAAAGTATTGACTGGCTAAACCGAACGAGATCATGTAGACTGGCTTGGCGATGAGGAGCCTGAGTGGTAGAAGGGTGAGGGTCGTGGCGATGAATTCGGCATGAGTGGAGAGGAGTGCTTTGGCGTCGATGCTTGAGTACATGGCGTCGGTGCGGAATGCTGAAGGTTCTTGCTGATTTGATGTTGAGCCTGTCTTGGTCGTGGAAGTCTGGAGATGTTTCAGTAAGCAAGAGGTGCTTCAGCAACAGAAGTTGCTTGCCTAGAATCATTCTCTCAACAGTATTCGGGATTTGGCAGCTGACAGTCGATGAGGTGAAAGCTGCCATCAACAAATGACTTCTGCGTTCAGTACCTCCCGATTCGAGGCGTTCGTTTGGACCTACACCGATTTGCGCTCTGATGGTATTGACGGCCGTGTACAGATACATGGCTCAGCCATGTTAACAGCATAGATGTGGAGCCATGCCCCTTGCTAAGACGCTGTGTGGTACTGGTATCTACAGCAAGACTTCATGTCCGGGAATCTCGAAGGGTGAATGGCAAATCTGTCTAACGTGCTTCCGGAGGCTGTTTTGCACATGACAGTGATGTCACCTAGGCTCCCCTGTGTTCGATCTGCACATAGCGAGCAACAAACTTGTCGTATGTCTTCGCTGCTAGCTTACCTCTCTTGGAAAGACTTTTGTTTGGCAATGAGCAAGTTGATGGAGGCTGCTGTTGATGATCCAGGCCTGTCGGAGTTTAGGCTTTGGGTAGCCTCGAAGTGTATTCGATGCGTGAATGATCAGAGCGATCTATACGCCTATTTAGCATGCCATCTGGTATCCATACGCTCTTCGGGAAGATAAATTCAAACAAAGATGCATCAACACCTTCTCGAATTTTCGAATCACTGTGCTTGCCTTCAAATTGCATTCAGTGGTATAGTAGACCTTCGCTCAAGTGGTATCTCGTCACGCAAAACGCAGAATCCAGAAACATCTCACTCGATACTCAATCATCCATGCTCACATCGCCATCCTCATCAAACACATCTCCATCGTGGTCGTAGTCCTGTCGCGCAGCCCCAAGCCTTGCCTCGTCCATCGCCTTCTCCTCCCACTCCGACTCCACCTCACCCGCAACAAACGTCTCGTAATTCTCCAAGGTGCCCTGGATATGGATTTTGAAGTCCACGACGTACTTCAATATTCGTTCCAGCTCGGTGTGGAGCTCTTCTCGTAGTTCGGCGGCGCGGAAGGTCATTTGTTCGTATCTGTCGCGATAGTCAGTAATCGTACACGCAGTCAAAATCAGAAAGAACGTACTCAAGATTGACATTCATCTCCATCCCCGAGACAACGTCCACACTCTCGCCAATACCCAGTCGCATCCGTCCCAATTCCTTCTCCATCTTTTCGATTTGCGCTTCGCTCGCCATCGCCTGCGTGGCGCCAATTTCTCGCATTTTCTCGAACGCTTCTTGTGCGCCGCCTACGCGATGCTTGAGAGTCTCCAGCTCAGCTGCCTTGTCTTCGAGCGCTTCCCGAGTCTTGTCCAGCATGTCGATCTTCGCCATATCCTCTTCCAGCGCGGTGTTTCGTCGGTCGGATAAAGTCTTTCGCAGAGTCTGCAGTTGTCGCTTGCACTCCTTGAGGTCGGGCGTCGGGAGGAGATGTTGTGGTGAGTAGCCTGTGTTGGAGTCTGCAAGAAGGCGGTCGGAAGAGGGTGCTACACTGGTGGAAGCTGAGAATTGTTGTGATGCAGAGAAGTCCGGGCCAGAGTTCAGCTGCAGCCGTATCTCGTACTCGAACTTCGCGGCGTTTTGAGCAGTCGAGGGAATGACGCCGATCTGGTAGCCCAGACTATTGTACCGTTGTACGCATTGTTCAAGTTCGTCGAGCTTGGCGCCCGTCTCTCCCTCCTTCTTCGAGGTGCGTTCTTTCGCCTCTTCGAGACGAGTCTGCGTGCTTTCCACGCCCTTGATGAGACGTTCTCGCTCAGTGTTCATGCGGTCGATATCTTGCACGCTCAAGCCTTGCTCGTCAACCTTTCGTTGCAGTTCTGTTCGTTCCGCTTCCGCTTCCACCATCTCTGCTTCGCACTTCTCAATCTCTTGTTGCAGCAGAGACGCTCTATGCGTGTACTTCTCCACCTTGGCGTCCATGCTCGCATTGTACTGCTCGAATTTCTGTCGATCCTCCTCCAAAATCTTGATCGTCTCGTCCAATTTGGCCAATCTTGGAGCGCTCTTCCCAAGATCGTCAATCTGCTTCTGCAATGCCTCCGATTCAGTCTCCAATTGCTTCAGCTGTTCCAGATTTGCAGCATTCGCCTGCTCAAATTTGACAGCCATTGCCTCGATGTGCGGCTGAATCCTCCTCTTTGCCTCCTCCTCTTCGTCATCATCATCCTCGATCGATAGCCACTCCTTGTACGCGTCTGACAAGAATTGGAATGTGATGCGATCCGCGCTGACATCGAATCCTGCCTCCGCACACGCATCATCCCACATGCCTGTGCTGTACTGCTCCATCATCTTGGCCAGCTGCATCATCCAGTGGAGAAGTCCGAGAAACGTGCTCCAGTTGTTGCCTCCGACAGCCGCAAGTTGACTCTTCGAGATGTTCTTCTCGAATGGGTATCGCAGTTGTTTGAGTAATGGAGGCACCTCTGCATCGATGTTCTTCTGAAATCTGTACGAAGGATCGATGTTGTGGTAGAGAAATTGGAACATCAGATTGAAGTCCTTTTGCGTCGGCGAGGACATCGTCTTGTGTGTCAGACTATGCTTCATCTCCATTTCAAAGTTGCGTTGAGTCAGGAACTCCATAAGCTCCTGGCCCATCGCAGCTCTTGTGCTAGAGTCGCGTAGTCGTCGAGGATCCGCGGGTATGCCGTTCATCGGAGGTGCGGTCGCAAAGAAAGATTGATGTCCCTGTGGTCCAAATCCTGCCGATGGTCGCGCACTGTACACACTACTCCTTCGCGCCGTGCTTTCCTGCAATTGTATCGGGTTCGCAGGTGTGCTGCTCACTGGCGCAAAGCTCTTCCTCCCACCGCCTGTGCTCGCAAAGATGTTCTGTGTGCTCGGTCGCTGCACGGTAGAAAAGCCCATTCCCGCAAGATTGTCGCCGGATGATGATCGAAACATTGGTTGTGAGGGTCGTCCAGGCGCGAGTGACATTCGTGAGCCGGAGGTTGATCGTGCGTGGTTCGTCGTTTGCGGTCCTGCGCCAAATCCAGATGTCGAGTTTGAGCGCTTCATGGCGGATGCTGGCATCGGTATCGCGGAGGCATTGTGTGAGACGGCGCCGAGTGTCTGTCGTGTTGTCAGTCTCTGCCACCTTGTTGATCGTGCTGTCGCTGCGTGCTCACCTCTCGCGGCCGTCGCACGGAGAAAAGTCCTGTTTCTTGCGACATCTTGATCGCGTAGGAATTCTCTTCCAAGTATCGGTATCAGAAGCGAAATGCGACAAGCCGGGATGTTGTAGATTGAATGTCGTGTGCTGTCGTGGGATGAAGCTGAAGTTCGGCGCGCTTTCCCCGAGTAAACAAAGCGCGCCAAGCCGTTGCCATCGTCTTTGACTTTTCGGCAGACGGTCGCTCCCGCCCCGACAAGCCGAGGCGTCGACTTGAGCCGACAACTTGGACGACCTCCAACTTCTCACATGCAGGTGATCACTTCACACTCCCACGACACACTGCTTGATTGCGACTTGTAGAAAACATTGGTGTTCAGCAGTCACACAGTTCGAGAGATATAGTCTCAATACCAAGATGGTCCGAGAGGACCTGATCGAGGGAGCTGTAAGCTGTGAGTATCGCAACTCGTCTCTCATCGCCCATTGCCTGTATCTTACACATCTCTCGCAGTCCTCCAGGATCCGTCCGTCGCAAACGCACCGATCGAACAGCGTATCGCCTTTCTCCGCTCCAAGAACCTGACTCAAGACGAAATCGACACTTCTCTCGCCCGCGTCGGACAGTCTCCCGCATCCTCCCAGCCACCAGTAGCATATCGACAACCTCAGCAGTACAACAACACAGGGTACCAACCCGCACAACAAGGATACCCTCCACAATGGCAACAGCCGCCTCCAGAGCCTCCTCATCGGGACTGGCGTGATTACTTCATCGCAGCGACAGTCTTCGGTGGCGCAGGATATGCTTTGTACTGGACGGCGAAGCGTTACATCTACCCTCTGATATCCCCTCCGACTCCTGCTCAAATCGAGCAGGACAAGTCTTCGATCGATGCATCCTTCGACAAGGCCTTTGCTCTGCTGGACCAGCTGGCGACGGATACGCAGGAGTTGAAGTCCAATGAGGCGGCCCGGAAAGAAAGATTGGACAGCGCGTTGGGAGAGGTGGAGGGTGTGGTCGGAAGGATGAAGGCTGCGAATGAGGATCGCGAGCTTGAGTCGAAGCGAATCGCGAAGGAGATTGGAGACATCAGGGATAGCATACCAAAGGCGCTGGAGAAGGAGAAGGCAGCAACAGAGGAGCGATTGAAGGAGTTGGTGGCGGAGGTAAAGAGCTTGAAGACGCTTGTAGCGAATCGCATGCAGGGCGGTGGTGCGCCGGCTGCGAGGTCTACGCCTTCTTTCTCTTCCACAAGGCCGGCCACTGAGGCTCCTTCCCTGAACGGGACAGGTGCTACACCGTCGGCAGTGGAGAATGGTGTCCCGGAGACCAATGGCACGGCCGTTCAGCCCTCACCGTACACGGCTCCAGTGTACAACAGCCAAACACCCAACTCCGGCAACACGCCTACTGCGGCGCGTGAGTTGCCGAGTCGCGATGGAGCCAACACAACATACAGCCGTCTGCTAGGTGGCAAGGCCGCCATTCCTAGCTGGCAATTAGCTGCGAAGAAGAAGAGCGAAGATGCGAAAGCTGCTGAGGCAGGGTCTGCGGTAGTGCCAAATGGCCAGAACGTACAGGAGAGCGGGACCGTTAGCGAGAGCACGGAGGCCGCGGCATGAATGGGTGGTAGTCGGGAGTGATGGGGCACCTGGGTCATCTTCGTGGTATGTATTCTGTACGAGCACATGACATGTTGTTCTTGATGACAGCGACCGCACATCAGCGCTCACAGTCGTATCTCTGGTGAAGTTTGTCCTAACAATGAAGTGAGATGCCTATCCGAAAGTGACGGCCGAAGCGCGATATGCGGGCCGCAAAACGTGGCAAGCGCGACGCTCTCCAAGACTTTACCAGGACCCACGCCAGCTTCAGCAACTCGCACTTCATCTTCTCCGACCAAACCACTGAGACGCTTCATCACCGGGCCCAACAAGATCCGGCAACGATCACCACCAAATTCGCGCTCCTCCGATCCACATCACGCAACTTCACCGCCATCAGTCCGCGAAATGGCCACCAGCGCTGCCACAGTGTTCGGCACCGTGGAACTACTGGAGATGATTCTTCTGGGATGCACTATGGAGGAAGTCACCCGCGCTCGCCGTATCAACACCTTCGTCCAAGCCACTATCAACGGCTCCAAGCGTCTGAGGCAGAAGATCTTTTTGGAAGCGGTGACGGAGAGCGAAGAGCTGATCGCCCCATATACAGGGTACCTGCAGATAGGCCCTACGACACGTTCGCGGGTGGTCGTGAGTGGGGACCATACGATGGGTGGTCGTGTAGACGCTCTCCAGATCGTCCACCTCAATCCTCTGCTGAAGCTGTGTCAGCAGTTCGCCGAGCCGCCCGGGCAAAGATCCCGCTACGAGCTTGTCGCCACGGGGCAAAGATTTATGGAACTTACTCCAGGTCACTGGGAGAAGATGCTGGTCACGCAGCCTCCTTGTCGCGAGCTAGTCTTCGACATCTGGAGACCGAGGGGTTGGATAGGGGTACGGAGAGATATTTGGTCCGTCGGACAAACTCTTGGAGAAATAAGGGCGGATCTATTGAAGGTCGATCGAGTTCGTACACTCAGACCAAGACCCGGCGAGCATCCAATCAACCGCATCACACGTGTCCACATTTCTTCGTTTTTGGCGATTTCAGACGATCATAGGGAGGTAGCAGAAGGTCGGGAGAACTCCGCAAGAGAAGCTGAAAGCCATGCGCAGAAGATGGAGTAGCTTGCGACCAGGATCATGACGAGGCAGTCAAGGGGTCCAAAGCGCTGCTCATGAGGAAAGAGGGACAGCTGTTTCGGGGCTCGCACATACAAGAACGAAACACCATGACAATTGAGGTGGATGCAGGCGCATGTGTGGGGACAGCGACAGGGAAGCATGACAATTTGTAAGTTAGCATCTGATCGGCACGGTACGTGTGACTCCCGTTGCACTCAACGTGAAGCTGCGCTTTCACGTGAATGAAGTTCAAGCTTGTGACACCTGCGATCTACTACATCTTGACGGTTGACCCAATCTTGTCACCGAGACTTCTGCATCAACAATTCGACATCGACATCGTTGACAGCCACCAGACTGTCTTTCGCGCCATCGCTCTCAACACTCATCACCATTCAGCTGTTTGGCACTACTGCGACTTCGCCTGCACCCCAAAGGACACTTCCACGACTCCAAACTCCTCGACCTCACCGTGCGTCCCAATCATAACCAACAAACCAAGATGGCTATCAGCGCTGCAAACACCGTGTTCCAAACCGTGGAACTGGTCGAGATGATCCTGTTGGACTGCTCCATGGAAGATGCCGCGCGTGCTCGCGAGGTCAACTCTTTCTTCAAAGACACCGTCGATCGTTCCAAGAGCCTGAGAAGGGAAATGTTCCTGGATCCAGCGCTAAGCAGCGAGAAACTGTGTTGTCGCGAAGGTCAACCGGGCCAGCCGCTGGTAGTACAACACGGTGAGAATACCTACGGCGACGACATCCGGACCATCGTCAAAGTCCATCCTCTACTTCAAGTTCGCAGGTGTAATTCCATAGAGCTCTCTGTCCTTGCCACAATAGACGAGCGCTTCTTCAACCGGGCACCTGGAATGTGGGAGAACATGCTGGCCACTCAACCTCCTTGCGCCGAGCTCGAGTTCACATCAACTGGAGAGTTCGAATTGATGGGCATACAGAAAGTTTCTCAGGCGCAGACATTGGGGCAGATAAGAAATGAGCTGGCAGCCCACCACCGGGAATATTCCTTGCGGCCAAAGCCTGCATACGGACGAGCAAGCTTCCTCGACATCTCATGCCATGGGGCCACGTCTGCGGACCATTCGCAGGTGGCGAAGGGTAGAACATACGCTCACTGGGAGAAGCGTCTGCGTGGGTTGCGGCGGATATGAGAACGAGAGCTGCAGCTCTGACAACTTGCTCGGCATGCGAGGTGGCCCTGGCACGGGCGGGTGCTTTATTCGAATGTTTGTTGCACGCTTGTTTGAGCCAACACGAGCCTCTGATCACAGGGTTACATCATGTTGTCGTCTCTCCGATAGCAATATGGTCAATGTGTATGGCCGTGCTCTTGGAGGCAGTCTCAGCAAGGCTGGATCATTTGGAATAAGCTGCTATCTTGAGTCCTCCTTATTGGCGGTTGAATTTCTGCAATGGACATTTGGATCTCTACACACAGCCACATATGCATCTTTCAATCTCAACGTTTGAGCATGCTGTCCCCTGGGCAGGTCTGTAATCGTGTATCATCAATGACTTCACAGGGCCAAATTCATTCACTTCGGCGATTAGTCATCATGCGCTACTCCAGGGCAGGGCAGCTTCACTTTCGCCGCAAGGCCAAATCTGCGCGCAGGGCAGTGCCAAACTGGGGCATGTGGCTGAATGAATTAAAGGGACGCTTCGTTGATCGCCCACGCAAGTCCCTCACGCGGGAACAGAATCAACAGATCGCCCACAAACGCCTCTCCGCCCGCCCTCCCGCCTCAACCGGCAGAGCTTCGGGCCCAGCTCGTTGTCACTATTAAGTACGCGCGAAATTTTGCCCCTCCAACAAAGCATTCCCGCAAGGTCGATGTAAGACTTTGAGAATAAGAAATATGTAATGGAGTTTCTTATACAGGCGGGCATTGGGTGGGTGATCACGACCGGACATCTATCGCCGGCGAGATCTGTTGCTCAGAACTGGCTACTATCCAATAGTAGCCGACTGGGCAATATTAGAAGACATCTTCTTTTGCTCTTGCATCGGTTTTTGGTGGCGGGCATTTGGTGGGCTCTCATGACCAGCTCGGAGTAGCCGGCCTGACCAAAGAAGTTCGAGTTCGAGCTCGACTTCTTTTTGGTTTTCGAGAGGGTGTTGTTGATGTTTTGCCCCGAGGTGACGGGATCTCAGACCGATCGATAGATACCGCGCAAGTCCTTGACCCGAGTAGTCTGAAAGCACTGAGCGGATTCGATTCAGTGAAAGCATCGTTGCAGTGGAAGCCTCGCCCATTTTCTTTTTGCACAATAGGGGTCAAACCACGCTAGCGCTCGTCCTGAGATGCCACGGGCTTGCTAGACGCAAATCGATATACACATCGAGGACATTGCTGTAATCAGAAACGGGAGTGTCTCGTGGTTGAGAGATGCGGAACATGTGTCAGTATCGCAAGACGCATCCATGTTTTTGTCTCTGCAGAGGCGTGAATTTGGACGTGAATTTCAACTTGTGGTTCACCTCCCCAGCTCTTCCTTGTTTTCAACTATCACATCGCAGCCATCTTCACGATCGTTCATTCTTTCCTTGAACACCACACACCGACAAACATCGATTTACAAGCAGCGCAATCACCACAAAATATACCACAGCATGCCCGCCACCTCGACATCCCGCGCAAGAGCCAAAAAGGCGCGCCTAAATACAATGAATCAATACTCAGGACATGCGGCAAGCATGGTCTTTGCCATCCCCGAGCTACTTGACATTATCTTGGCTGCCGCAGACTTGGACATGCGCACGCTTGCTAGACTTCGTGCGGTCCACTCCGACTGGCGCACGACCATCGCTAAGGGCTCCGTCGAGCTGCGACAGAAGATGTTCCTAGCGCCTGTCGCCGAAAAGATGTACCTGCTCGTGAAAGATATGGAAAGAGGATGGCAAGTCGCGGAATCGAAGATCGCGTCTCGTAAATCAAGCGAACCAGGCCACCGACTCGTCGGCATCGTCGGCATCCTTCATCCAGCTCTTTGGAAGTTGAAACGTGGATCGCCCTATCCAATGAACAGTTCCACCATCAGGATCTCCGACGACAAGTTTACCCGCTGGTACTTGCGCCTCCCAGGATCTGTCAAGCACTGGAAGAACATGTTGGTTACCCAGCCTCCGGCGGTGAAGCTGACGCTCGACACTGCCGTAGGTCCGTCGCGTACGGCAGCCATCGTTGTCATTGAGAGGAGCGCCGGAATACGTATCCGAGACGTGTTCCGTGCCCTTCAACACCTCAAGCGCAAGCATGGCGGCTTCAAGGCGACCGTCCCCTTTGAGAAGATCAGCTTCCACGAGATGGAAGTATACGGAAGCATGAAATCAGCGCTTGAGCAGACAGCATGGTGAGAAGGAACCTCGAGCATCAGCTACGACAGAGCAATGAGGACAGCAGGACACCCGAGCACGCAGGCGCAACTGGTTCGAAGCTGGATTTCAGCATGCAACTTGCACACCCGCGCAGATATCATGAAGCTAGTCGCTGTAAGCATAAGTCTCTCCACAAATCCTACTCATTTCGCCGTCCCGTTCATAGCCGGACTCCCGCCTGGTATCGGTGACCTCGTCGACTTTGGCCTCCCACTCAACGTATCCACAACATCCACCAGCGCCATCCAGAACTCATCCTTCGGTCTTCGGTCCTTCCAATCCGTATCCTCCCTCTCGATTTTCTCCATTTCTCTCACCTTGACCCGCGCACCCTTCATGCCAATGACCGTCACCGAAAGCGGATCGTCTGCGATCTCCTGCTTCGACTTGCCCGCGAAGCTCTCCAGATGTTGCAGCGACTTGATGGCGAAACGCACGGCTCGGACGCGGTCCATCGGACTAGGTGTACCGCCTTGCTGGACGTGGCCGGGAACGGCAAAGCGGGAGTCGAACTTGCCGCCTGACTCTTCTTTGATGGCTTCGGCGATGAATTCGGTAGAGTACACTTTGCTGGCTTTCTCGTTGCGGAGGATGATCTTCCCGGACTTGGCGTGTCCGATATCTTTAGCGAATTGTTCTTTGAGGAATTTGATGTCTTCGACCAGCATGTTGAGGTGGATGCCTTCTTCGGGTGTGTAGACTGCGATGGCGCCGATACATAGTCCGGCGATCGTGGCGATGTAGCCGGAGGCGCCGCCTTGAGTTTCGACGACGAAGACGCGGCGGCGAGAGGCGGAAGCAGATTGTTTGATGGAGTCGCAGTAGTCGATGAGGGCATTCAGGCAGGTGTCGGAGCCGATGGAGAACTCAGTACCAGGAACGTTGTTGGAAATTGTGGCAGGGAGGACGACCATGGGGATCTTGAGGGCGTCGAATTGTTCGCGGCCTTTGCGTAGTTGCGAGACGGCGGTGAAGGCTTCGAAGCCTCCGATAACATATAGGGCGTCGATTTTGTACTTCTCGAGACAGAAGGCGACATTCTTGAGACCGCACCTCTCATCAGATGGAAGATCTCGATTTGTGCCGATCTCAGAGCCACCTTTTGAACCCCAGTTTTCGGCATCAAGCCATGATACTTCTCGCACTGATCCAAGTGGTTTGTCGTCGTGATGCCGAACCAGACCCGGGAAGCCATTGTGTAGCGCAACAGGAGTATGTCCTCTGCTCAGACAGTATGCCACTGCGGCGCGAGTGGCTGCGTTCATGCCTCCCGCAGGAGCGCCTACGTGGATGATACCAATTCGCATGCGCTTCTCCTCTGGAATACGCAAGACACCCTTCTCAGCCTCTGTGGTGACCCGGAAAGCCTGCAACAGTTCCTCGAACTCTGCATCTCTTCCTTTCATCGCCGCAGCGAAGTCTTTCTTGCCAATATCTACCGCGACTTGCTTTGTAAGTCTGATGGCCTCCATCAAGTCCTTTCGAACAATCTTGTTCTCCAGAATGCAAATGACAGGCGACGGTGTCTCCGGCGTCGCTTCTAACGCTGCCTTGACAGCCTCCACACCCTGCAAAGTAGCAAGCATTCGATCGTAGGCGCAAGGCGGACCACCACGCTGAACATGCCCAAGTGTCGTCACTCTCGTGTCCAGACCGACTGTCCCTGATAGCAGGTTTTTGACCATGTCTGGCGAGATGTGGTTGAGATCACGATCGTGAGCACCTTCAGCAACAATGACAATCGTTTTCCGCTTGCCCATCGCACGATGCTTCTTGATGACCTTGCACATATCCTCCTGCCAGTTTTCTGAAGGCGGATTCTCGGGTGTGAACACGAAATCGGCGCCGCAGCTAACAGCGGAGGCCATGGCAAGCCATCCGCAGTGTCTGCCCATGACCTCAATGACGAATGCGCGTTGGTGGGAAAGCGCTGTTGAGTCGATATAGTCGATTGACTGACATATCCGCTGTAGTGAGCTGTAGCATCCAATGGTCGCATCTGTCCCGCTGAGATCGTTGTCGATTGAGCCCACCGCTCCAACGATGTTCAGATGTCGATGTCGCTCGATAGCCTCTTCCTTGCGCTTTCCGCTGGATACGAGCTCGTCCAAAAGACTCGGCCATTCCTCCCGAAACTTGTCCGCTCCAGTCAGAGAGCCATCTCCACCACAAACAATCAGAGCGTCAATGCCCTTCTCGATCATGTTGTTCGCAGCGACCAGTCGTCCGGCTCTTTCCATGAATGCTTTGCAACGAGCAGTACCGATAAGTGTGCCACCTTCCGAGCTCCAGCCTCGCACATCTTCCCATGCCATCTCTTTGATCATATCACCTCCATCGACCAGTCCTTGGTATCCTTCGTATACTGCATACGCCGTGCACCCCTCGGCGAGTAGTTGACGGACCACAGCTCGGACAAATGGACTCATGCCTGGCGAGTCACCTCCGGAGGTCATAACGGCCACACGCTTACCGCCAGCGTCGACCTTCGGCGGGTTGAGCGTGATTTGCGCCATGGTGATCGGGCCTGTACTGTGGACAGCTCTGTTTGTCGGTGCTGTATATTGATGGATCGGCACAGGCGGCGCGTCCTGGTATGGGCACGTCGTCGAAAGGAGCGTGAGAGGTGATCTAAGAATCGCAAAGCCGCGTGACAGTCAAAATTTTGTCGTGAATGTTTTGAACAAAAACAGCTCCACGTCGATGTCACCGGTGGATATTTGCTATCGCGAAACGATAAGCGGCGCGACTTCGGAAAGCTAAGAGGAGGGCCGATTTGGGGCTTGTGAGCGTTGATGGAGTTCAGAATGGAAAGGCTGAAGGCAGCTTATATCCATGAGATTGTACAATCGTTGCACAATAAGGTCAGGTGCTCAAAAAAAGCAGTACACCACGACTGTGCTATTCACTGATACTTGGTGCTGGTTGAGCTCTTTAGGTGAGCTTTGGCTTTGGGTGGGGGTCCACTCCGGCACTCCGGGAGATCCGCACGATGGTCAAACCTTGCTCATGGTGCCGATTTAGGTACTATCGTTCACTTGATTGGCGGTAACCTGATGCGACTAAGAGGTCTTGAGCGACTACGTGTCAGCGCTGGAAGGCAGCAGACAGACGTGTCGTGCAAGGTCAAACAGAGACACCCTCGCTCGCTTCCTCGCGCGTCTTTCTGACATCGACTTTGTCATTCCTGTGCTCCAGGAAGTCGACTCTCCCATGATCCTTGACAACCAACTCGCATTTTGGGCCAATTTGGTCCTCAATCACTGCTACCTCCAGTTCGACACGCTCCTCCACAGAAGTGCGTATCTCACGGCAGCTCATCCTCATTGAAATGGGTCGTCGTCGGCAAGGCGTGTAGGCTATTCTTAAGAAGGCTCGATAGCACCACGACGACGCCTCCAACTTCCTTTTTTGAGCGAGGCAGCTGAAGTGAGGCCGATCGGTCTTCCGGACAGGCGCTCGATACCTCTTGACAGATCATCGAAGTGTGATGGAAATCCTTTTGAACTTCAACGTCCATGCTTAGTCCACCACGGCCCTTGGTTCTCGACCAGCCGACGATCCGAACGTCTTCGTCCTGTGAGCTCTCGTCTTATGGTGGTTCATCCTGGTTGAAGTAGTCGTCACCGGTGACCCTGCTGGGCATTGTTCAATAAGTCTGCGGGTCCAGTAGATTTCTCTCACACGTTCACATCACTCCGTCGTGTTCGCCAGGCAATCTCTTCACTCGTTTCTGCTCCCAACTGTCCAGGTCCTTTGCTGAAAGTTTCTACGCATCAAGCGTCAGCACATGCGGCCGTCCTTCATTATCCCGCCGCTATCACGACAACTTACATAGTACTCCTCCGCCAAGTCGATTTTCCTCCTGTCCTTCCCTATGCCCAGCTCTTCATCTTTTGTCACTTGTCGTACTTTTCGGTCGTGTCGCTCGTATCGCAGTGCTGTCGCTGGCGTGAGGAAGAAGCTGCCCAAAAGCATCGTGGCGATGAACGGTAGACCGAAGAGGGCGAAAGGTCGGCGGGCGAGGGCGCTTCGGTATTTGGCGGCGACGGTGTTATTCTGCGCGCTCGAGCGGAACTTCTTCGTTTGAAACACGCCCATCCTGGCGACTGCGGCTCAAAGATCGGCCTTCTAAATCAGCGATGAATGAGGATGGAAGGACGGTTCGCTGATAGGGTTCGGTGTGATCGGTGTGATGCTTCAGACTGATGTCTGCTTTAAGGTTCAGCTGATGTGGGGCCCGGCGCGCGAACTCGACAAGCACGCGTCTCATGACGGGAGGCAACGACAACGACACTTCCGCTTCGACTTGTCATCTTGACAAAATTCACAAATCGACAATCTGCCATGATCCCATCAACAACAGACATGCAGCATGGCTCGACGTCCCGCCGTCATCGCCAATGAAGCGCGTGCTAACAACGATGCCCCTCCGCAATCCACATTGGCCGCCCAAATCGTCCACAATCAAACTCGACCTCAAGCAAGCAGTGAGCATCATGGAGAAACGGCCAATATTCGGGATCTTCTCCAGGACTTCCTTCACAACGAGGCTAATGTGCAAGAGACTGACGTCGGCGTCAATGCCCAACTGGTCAAAGTGCTTGTCCAAGCTGTACTCGCACGTCTTACAACTGGAGTTCTGTTCGAGAACGATGATGTTCTTCTTTCGCTTGCTTCCGACAGCATGGCAGTCATCCAAGCGACTGTGAAGCGCCAGCCAGAAGTATTGTTGGTTCAGCTTTCGCCAAACGAACCTCCACTGCTGCTCAGTCTGCTTGCGACTCTACTCGCTCTTGGCGGGCGACCCATGAGCGAAGATTTGACCATTCGTCGCCTGCTAGAGACCAGCCTTGCCTCTTTGGGCACATCCGTGACAATCTGGCAGTATGCACGCACTCTGGGCGAGGTGATCCAGGACTCTGTAGATGGTACGTGAGAAAAGCCTCAGGTAAGTGGACTTCGGCTTATCTCTTCTTACAGATCTCATCTCCGCTCTCGAGGCCATGCCTTCATCAAAAACATTTCTGAACTGTAGTCTGCCCCCTGGACGCAGCGTGAGCAAGCTCTGGACGCAAGCAGAGAATTCCATTGCAATGCCACAGGGTCACACGACGTCCATAACGAGCCCGACGCAAGCGTTCGTCATTGCACTGCATGTCTCGCAAGTTTCGGGCCTGAGTTCGGCGTGGCAGCAAGATGCATCCGTACGACTTCAACGTGTCGCGGCCGGCATCAAAGGAGCTCTGGAGAAAGTCGGACTCTGGGAGTCCTCGGTCGAGCAGTTGATTCAATTACCTCGAAGCTGGTCGCTACTGGCTTCTCTGCTTCAGGATGTGGCAGACACTCGACCGTCGATGACCACACAGCGAGCGTTGGCCCGCGCCGCGCTGGCTACTTTGAGAACTTCTTCGGAGAATTCCAGAGACTGTATGCTGCCTGCATTGAGCGCCCTTGCCATTGACGACGTGTGGTCCAGCTTGGATGAGGATTTGAAGATCGCAGCTACAACATGGCTCATTCGCTTTGTCCCTGCCGATGAGATGCCGGAAGTCGTATGCGCCATGCGAGACTCTCTCCTTCAAGACAGCGCTATGACGGACAGTGAACTTCAACCTGTTTTTGCCGAGCTGAGTGTGTCTCTGCCATCACGAAGCCGAGGGAAGCGATCGCGGAAGCGAAGGAGAATCTCGGTCGAAGAGCCAGAGACTCGGCAGTCGGCTTTGCTTCACCAGACCACGAAGCTACTCACTGGCGTGGAAAACGCAGACATTTCAGCCATGCCATTGGTCGCCCACTCCGTTTATGCGACTCTTTCGGAAGAGGACAAATGTGCTGCATGGAAATGCTTGCACGAGCTGGCGGAACACGATCTAGCAACTGCCACAGCAACTGTCAGGCGCTTGATTGCGGTGCCGGAGTTGCAGAACAGCAAGCGGCCCCGCATCTTGTCAATGTTGGCGGTGCGTGCTTGCGCGCAGAGAAATGATACGCAGGAGCTCACAGCATTGGCAACGTCTGAGTTCGGTAAGCATTGCCTGGCGTCACTGCACAGCTCCATACGTGAACTGCGCATGGCTGCAGCGGAGTCATTATATGCTTTTCTGCGACACGATCTGCCCGAGGAGATCCGGATGTCCAATCGACAAGTGGCTCTGGAGTACCTCCGCACACTCTCCGACCGGGACATTGCTAGTGAGCAGGAAACTCTGATCGCTGCCTGGGGTCAAGTCGCAGTCTCATGCGGCGATCGAGAGTTGAATCTGGTGTTGCTTCGTTTGGTCGAGTACCTAGGACATCCTAACCCTTTGGTTTTGGGATACGCGTTCTCCGAAATTGATGCGATAGCCCATGCCAAAAGCAAGACAGTCCTGGATCTCTTTCAACCGTTCTGGCGCTCCATTGCTGTTTCAGTCGTCCAGGATCTCGTGGCAAAGCCACAGAAGGCACAGCAGTTGTGCGAGCTCCTCAACATAGATGTCAGTGCATTTCTGTTGCTGACACAACGAGAGACGCTGCCATCCCTGGTGCTGACCAAGAAGAAAGACATCATTCAGCGAATCGCGAATGCCCGAGCAAACGGCAGCACGATTCGAGACGTATGCGTGCAGCCTCGGACCAACCTTGCGTCGATCATTACTCTGCTGCTCGTGCAAGCACCTGTTACAGATGCAGAGGAAGTCGCTTTCTCCTGCCTGGTGGAAGTTGACCCCGCGTTCAATAACACCGACATGAATGGTCTGGTCAAGCTCGACTCTGTGCTTGTTGCCTGCGAGATGCTGAAGCACTGCGGAGAGGAGGCTGAGAATCGCAAGTCTCGAGCATATGCAGCTTTTCAAACTGTGGCCAACATCAATGAACGCACACCGGGGCAGCGGAAAATGAACTCGAAACGTGCGCTTGCATCGTTCCTCGAACGCCACATTCTCGGCATCTTGACACACTTCTCGATGATACTCGAAGGTGGCATAGGAGCGGAGCCTACGTCAGAGAAGACAAGATGCCTCAAAGCAATGATTGAGATGTTTGAACTCGCCAAGGGCCATCTGTCTGTTGCTCTCCCACAAATTCGGGCTTGTCTAACCTCAGCGCTCGAGATGCCAGAGACCTGCGAGATTGCATTCAGCGCCTGGCTTGCGCTGGTCCCAGTCCTTGAAGCAGAAGACCTTGTCAACATCGTTGATGAGACATTTGTGATCATTGTTCGACATTGGGCAGCAGTCTCGCCTGAACTGCAACACAAGACATACGACATGATTGCGAATCTGATCAAGAAACACAATCAACTGCTTCACGAGAACATACTGACACTGCCGTCCCTCGGTGGAATCACACTTCTTGGAAAGTTCGCTGCCGAGTTCGAAAGATTGAAAGGCCAAGAAAGTGCTTCGAGCCAGTTTCGTGCATTCGCCAGGAGACTTCGCGTCGACGGCGATACCCTCGTCGTTCAAGCATTGACCGAGCTCGTAATTTTCCTGGAAGCGCAGCAGGGCTTTGTGTATGACACAGCTGCCAGTGGGAACCCATCTCCGGTACTATCCGAGCTACTGAGCGCATTGCTTGATGTCACCGTCAAGTACTCCAACACCGATGCGAAAGCAGCTGAACTTTGCGGGAAAGCTCTAGGCATCATCGGCTGTCTAGACCCTAACCAAGTGGAAGCCAAACGAAACAAGAGACAGCTCCTGGTTCTCTCAAATTTCAGCAGGCCCGACGAAGTTGTTGACTGGATCATGTTTCTTTTCGAGCATATCTTGGTCAAGTCCTTCAAATCAGTCACCAACACTCGTCAGCAAGGATTTCTCGCATTCGTCATACAGGAACTGCTTTCGTTTTGCGATCTGGAGGGTGCGTCCATGCTGCGGCCACGTGGTTCCCAGGCTCCGGATTCCCTAAAGCGATGGAACGAGTTGCCGGAGCATATTCGTGCCACGCTCACACCACTGCTCAGCTCGAGATATGTGATGACGAGCAACAGCGTCGGCGCTCCCAATCGAGCGTATCCCAGCTTCTCTGTCGAGGCCAGTCACACCCAATGGTTGCGCATGATCACGCATGACCTGTTGTTTAAGGCGAAAGGCGACACTCCGAAGGTCCTGTTTCCACTGCTTGCACGTACGATTCGAGGACATGACATCGCAATTGCACGATTCATCTTCCCGTATGCCGTGCTCAACGTTGTCGTTGGCGGCACAGTACCAGAAGTGAAGGGCCTCACGGATGAGTTCTTGACCATTCTCCAGACCTCGCCCCATGGTGCAGCGCAGCAAGAGACGGTTCGCTCATGCAGCGAGAACGTCTTTGCCGTTCTGGATTACATGTCGACTTGGCTGACAGAAAAGAGGAAAGACCTCTCAGAGACTCGAGCAGCAGCATACAAGACCGGCGTGTCTCCCAACGACTTCGATGAAGCTGAGAGCATGGGTCAAATTGACACTGTTGAGGCCTTTCTCGCTTCAATTCCTGCAAAGGTCATAGCGCAGCAAGCTGTTGAATGTCGCTCGTACTCGCGAGCACTGTTCCATTGGGAGCAACACATTCGTGCCAAGCGGTCACTGATTCCAGGTCCTCGCCTCTCAGAGGAGGGCACAGACTTGTATTCCAAGCTTCAAGACATCTACTCTCAAATCGATGAGCCAGATGGGCTTGAAGGCATCGCAGCTCATCTCACCATTGTTTCGGACGAGCAGCAAGCGATCAACCATGCCAAAGCTGGGCGATGGACCGCTGCTCAGGCGTGGTATGAGCTACAATTGACGGAAAGTCCGGGCGACACGTACTTACAGCACGATGTGCTCAATTGTCTGCGAGAGACCGGGCAGTATGCGCCCCTACTGAGATACGCCAATGGATTTCTGGACGCCGCTCAGGACGAACCACCAGATGAGGCAACGTCGCAGATTTCAATACTTCCCCTCGCCGCAGAGGCAAGCTGGATGACAGACAACCTGACAGGACTTGAGAGCCGTCTCAAGCTGTTCCAACCGGACCCTAGCCACGACTTCAATGTGGGCATTGCGAGAATTCTGCTCTACGCCGAGAAAGGCTCGGAGGAGCACTTCGTCAAGGAACTCGCGTCACTGAGAAAAGCTGTCACGGACGGTCTGTCGATGGCCGGCACCGACTCCCTCCAAGCGTGTCACGACGAGATCATGAAGCTCCACGTTTTGCACGAATTGGAAGTCTTGATGCGAGTGGACCAGGAGCAAGTCAGCCAGCTTCTCAACATTCTGGACAAACGTCTCGCTGTCATCGGCTCATACATCCAAGACAAGCAGTATGTGCTCGGCATTCGCCGTGCAACTATTCGAGTGCGCGCCGATAATCCCTTCACCATGCCGCAGTATGGAAGTCTGTGGCTGACCACTGCGAGGCTCGCACGACAGACGAAGAACACCAGCAGTGCTTACAACGCGGTGCTGAAAGCGCTTGAGTGTGGTGAGCAAGGATCGAAGCTTGAAGAGGCTCGACTTCTCTGGCATGAAGGCCACCAGCGCCAGGCCATTCAGGCATTGGACGCAGCGATAATATCTGGAGTATTTGAGTCTGGCGATGAGGACATCGGCTCACTTCCGGTGACTGATCCTACCGCAGGTCAGAAACAGAACATGCTTGCAGGCAAGGCTTCCCTACTTTTGGCAAAATGGCTGGATGCGTCTGGGCAAAGCCAGACCAAGGATATGACCGATCGATACCGGACCGCTGCCCAGCGCTATCAGCGTTGGGAGAAGGGCCATTACTATCTTGGTAAGCACTACAGCAAGCTGCTGGACGCGCAGAAGGCATTGCCGAAGGAGAAGCGATCACAAGCCTTCCTAACTGGAGAGATGACCAAGCTGGTGATTGACAATTCGCTTCGATCGATTCCGTTCGGAAACAAGTATTGGCACGAGACTATTCCCAGGATCCTTACTCTTTGGCTCGAACTGGGACAAGACTCCGTGAAGAAGGACCCCAGAGAAGACCAGGCAATTTTCGAGAGACGATCCAAAGCTTTGGCGATGTGCAATAAGCAGTTGCAGAAGTACTTTGAACGAGTTCCACCCTACGTGTTCTACCACGCTCTACCGCAGCTCATCTCAAGAATCACACATCCTCACCCGGAGGTCTGGAAGCAGCTGCGCAATATTCTGGCTCGTATTGCCGCGGCTCACCCCAGTCAGGCTTTATGGAGTATGCTGCCTGTTGTAAAAGCGACTGACAAAGTAAGAGTGGAGCGAGGGACTGAGGTCCTCAACATACTGAGAGATCCGAAGAGCAAGTTGAAGTCTGACACGACCGGCATCGATTTGAGGACGATGATCCAGCAGGGCCAGCGACTGACAGACGGACTGCTCCTCGCAGCCGAGCATCCTATCGAGGGCAGGTCTTCGCATGTGAGCTTGACCAAGGATCTCAAATTCAACATGAAACTGGCTCCCAGCAATCTCGTTGTACCGGTCGAAGCGACACTGATGGCGTCTGCGCCGGCGACAGCAACTTCTGAGACCATTCGTCGTCACAAAGCATTCACTTCGGACAAGGTCACGATTCAGTCATTTACGGATGATGTGCTCGTGCTGCAGTCTTTGCAGCGTCCCAAAAAGATCAACATGCGAGGTTCGGACGGCAAGCTGTATGGTATTCTGTGCAAGCCAAAGGACGATCTTCGCAAGGACCAACGTCTGATGGAGTTCAACGGCATCATCAACCGAGCTCTCAAGCGCAACACCGAGAGTGCCAAACGTCGCTTATACATCAAAACATACGCCGTCACTCCATTGAGCGAAGAGTCGGGAACTCTCGAATGGGTGGAGGGTATTAAGCCCATGCGCGACATTCTGCTCAACATCTATTCTCGCAAAGGCATTCGGCCAAACTACACCGACATCAAAAAGACTCTCGACGACGCTTCTTCCGCCCCCGAAAACGCCGATCTCTTCCGCACCAAAGTCCTCTCCCTCTTTCCTGCCTCCCTCCACGAATGGTTCACCGAAACCTATCCCGAGCCGGAAATCTGGTTCAACGCCCGCCTTCGCTACGCCCGCACCGCCGCCGTCATGTCCATGGTCGGCCACGTCCTCGGCTTGGGAGACCGCCACGGCGAGAACATCCTCCTCGAAGAAGGCACAGGCGGCGTCTTCCACGTCGACTTCAACTGCCTCTTCGATAAAGGCCTCACCTTTGAGAAACCGGAAATGGTCCCCTTCCGCCTCACCCACAACATGGTCGACGCCATGGGCCCGTACGGCTACGAGGGACCATTCCGCAAGTCGAGCGAACTTACTCTGGGTTTACTGAGGCAAGAAAAGGACACTCTGATGACGGTGCTGGAGACGTTTTTGTATGATCCCACGACGGACTTTGTCAATACGAAGAAGAAGCGGTCGACTACCCCTGGCGTGCCGGAGACGCCGACGGAGATTTTGGAGAGTGTTGCGACGAAGTTGAAGGGCTTGTTGAGAGGGGAGACGGTGCCGTTGAGCGTGGAGGGGTATGTGGATGCTTTGGTGCAGGAGGCTACGAGTGATTTCAGATTGGCGAGTATGTATATCGGTGAGTATCGTCTTGTGGGGAGTATGTTTGTGGTGAGAGAGATGTTTTTGCTGACGTGATTTGCAGGTTGGTGCTCATTTTTGTGATGGGTGATGATCGATGTTTTTGTTGGAGGAGTCTGTATGCCAACGTGAGGAATGCGAGGGCCGTGGATGCGGTAGCGTTGTCGTATGCCGTGCCCCGGTTCATCTTGGGAGATGTGGAGAGAGAAGTGGAGGAAGACTTATATGCATGTATCACGACCGGGTCAACGGTACGACGAGCGAATCCGCTACACAGTTCCTCCTTTCGCCTGCTCCATTGGTACAACCTAGGCCATTGCGGTGCAAATTGAGCACAGCGGGATGGGCGGCACAGAGGTATTTTCAGATCTCAACCGCCAAACGATACACATGCGTCCGTTCAACCATTCATCAACATTGATGGGAAAGCGATGAATGTTGAGGATGACACGACGCACGGCAGAGTCGGCTCCAACAAGAACACGAAGTCGACGGAACGAAGCGCGAGCCAGGATCGATATGCCCGATACGAACTAGCGGCTTGGAGAATATGGTTCTGGAAGGCGGGCCGTTGGAAATGTATTTTTGGCATTTTATGGGGAGATCTTCGGGCCAAAGTCTGTACGGTAAGGATGTGGTTGGAGTATTATATCGAGTGAGAGAAGACGGATTGAAGTGATGGAAGCGAGATTACCTCGTACAACGCCAGAAGAGCACGTCAATGGATCGCATCAAGGAACTTCGAAACAACTCGCATCTCAACAAGCGAATGGAACTTGGCGAGAAGGACGAAGCATTCCGGTCCCTGGGGCTAGCCCCCATCTGGTGCCTCCACACGCGGTTACGTACCTCGTGCGCCGCGCGCGGCAGCTCATCCCTGCACACTGCATCCATGCACCCACGATCAGCAAAACTTTCAACGACGACGACGTAATATTCTTCATCTCCTTGCCCTGATCCTGATCTTCTCTTCTCCTTCTTGACATCTTTCTTCCTCTTGACATTGTTGCGCTCCACCTAACGATTTCCTTCCACGACTCTCGTTTTCCGGCATTGTGGTGCTTCTTCGATTGTACCATATTTCATTGCAGAGAGTTTGCTCGGGCATCTTCGTATTACAGAAGATTCACCTGAGGTCAAGGAGCAGTCGCTGGACTGTCGTTACCTCGCCCGTCGAGTCCTCCACCTGCCGGGGAAGAATACAGACCTGCTCCAGCTCGCATACAGGACACGGCAGGCCGTTTCTGAGACATCCATCCGGCTCGACCCTCCATCACGCCACTTTTTACGAACTAGCTCCCTCCGACGCCAACGAGCATGTCCAGCAACCTCCATCCCTCCAGCAGCAAACATCAACGCTTCTCCCGCGAAGGCTTTAAGCCTATACCTAACGATCAACTACAAGACTACCACAGCATGCACAACCCCAACGACGCGACCGTCGACATTCCCCTTGAGCAAGTCCGCACCAACGCCAGCAGCGGCGGCGGTTTACGCAACCAATCCGTTACGGCTGGACTTCACGAAAACCTCACACCTCCCAACGAACACGATGAAAAAGCGGGATTCTTCCGAGGAAGACGGCACAAGACCGATCCGAGGGCGAAAGCCAATGGCACGGGAAAAGTAGGATATGACGGAGAAGAGGACACACTCACGACCATGGGCAAGATTTACGAAAAGATCTTTGGATTCTCTATCATCACGAGATATTTCTTGTACGTCTTGCCGCTGGGCTTGATGATCGCCGTGCCGATTATCGTCGGCGCGACGGTGGGTGGGAAGAAGAATCCACCCAAGATCGGAGGTGTGCCGATTGTCTGGCTCTTCACATGGATCGAGATCATCTGGCTAAGTCTCTGGGGCTCGAAATTGGTGGCCCACTTTTTGCCGTACGTGTTTCAGATGCTGGTGGGTGTCGTCAGCAGTGGGGTGAGGAAGTACTCGACGGTGATTCGCAAGTTGGAGATTCCGCTGAGTCTGGTGGGATGGGCAGTGACTTCGGTGGCGACGTTTAAGCCGTTGATGACGAGGAATCCGTATAATCGCGTCAACAGCAATCAACACCCGGGGAAATGGGTGGACATTGTACAGGCCATTCTGGGCGCAGCCGTGGCGTCTTCGTTGGTGTTTCTGGCGGAGAAGGCCATTGTCAATCTCATCCAGATCAACTACCACCGGAAGCAGTTCAATGCGCGGATCAAGGATTCTAAGAGACAGGTGTACATTCTTGGATTGCTGTACGATGCCTCGCGGGCGCTGTTCCCGGCGTACTGCCAGGAGTTCATGGAGGAGGACTACCTAATTGCGGATCAGTTGGATCTGGCGGGATTGACCCACAAGGGAAAGAAAGGGAAGTCTGGGCACAACAGGACTGGATCTTCCACACCTATGAGGTTAATTCAGAACATCGGGCGAGCGGGAGACAGAGTTACTTCTGCGTTTGGGCATGTCGCGCAGGAAATTACTGGACGACAAGTCTTCAATCCGAATGCTTCGCACTCGGTTGTCGTGCAGGCATTGGAGAAGAAGCGCACATCGGAAGCCTTGGCTCGCCGAATCTGGATGTCGCTCGTCGAGGAAGGTCGCGAGGAGTTGCTCGAGGAGGACATACTTGATGTGCTGGGACCGAACCGACAAGTGGAAGCGGAAGAGGCATACTGGGCCCTCGATCGAGACGGTAATGGTGACATTTCACTCGACGAGATGATCATGACCGTGACCGAGTGGGGCCGCGAACGTAAGGCGATCGCAACCAGTATGGTCGATGTCGCGCAGGCTATCAACGTCCTCGATCGACTGTTGTGCGCGATTGTGTTGGTCGCGATTGTGTTCATCTTCATCGCTTTCCTCAACACCAACTTCGTCACCACTCTGGCGACTACTGGGACGGCTCTCCTCTCGCTCTCCTTCGTCTTCTCGGTCACCGCGCAGGAGGTGCTTGGATCCTGCATCTTCTTGTTCGTCAAGCACCCGTACGACATTGGCGATCGCATCGACATCGGCGAGAACCACTTCATCGTGGACCACATCAGCTTGCTATTCACCGTCTTCAAGAGAGCTAATGGTCTCAAGACGGGTCAGTTATGCCAGTACCCGAATGTTGTTCTCAACTCTCTAGCTCTCGACAACATCAGCCGCAGCAAGGCCCAAACCGAGCAGATCACCCTCGACATCGACTTTGACACCACTTTCGACGATATCCAAATCTTGAAGACCGAGCTCAGAAACTTCGTCAGCGATAAAGACAACAGCCGCGACTTCTACTCCGACCTGGAAGTCGAGGTTCTCGGCACAACCGACATGTCCAAGTTACAACTCAAAGTCGAAATCAAGCACAAGTCCAACTGGGCCAACGAGACCCTTCGCGCCGCCCGTCGCAGCAAGTTCATGTGCGCATTAGTTGCTGCTTTACGCGCCGTGCCCATCAACCCACCCGGCGGCGCGGGCGACATCGCCGGCACAGCCGCCAACCCCAACTACGCCGTCACAATCTCCGACTCGGAAGCGAAAGAAAACGCGCAACAAACCGCCATGGAACGCGAAAAAGCCCGTCTCGTACCGGTCAAGAAGATCGAAGAAGCAAAAGCGGACCTCGACCTGGCACCGTCCAAGTCCGGCGCCGTCTCATCCGGCGACCTCAAAGTCATCTCCGAGCTCAATGCCCGCGACCCGGGCGCCAACGCCGCGCAATTCGATAATGAAGCCTGGACCTCCTCGCGCGATGATACTTCCACCCTCGGCGGCCGGCCGTCAATCGACCACCAAGACATCAGCGATGTGAGAAATATGCTCCGCCGCGCATCCACGCGAGGCAAGAGGAAGCCCGGCAGCGACGTGTCCCGCACGCAGTCGAATATCACCGGCCAGTTGCCTACCATCCCGGCTGAAGAACACTATGGTCTCGGCGACTACCCCTCCTACGGTCAGCAACAAACAGGCGTCACGCCCGCGAGTTTCCCCTCCCCTCCGCCGATGAACTCCGCCGGTCCGGCTTCGTGGCGACCGACGCTTGGTCAGACGATGCCGAGTCGGTATCAGACAGCGCAGAGCGGAGTGCCGACTATGAGCTCGCAGGGGGTGGAGATGGGTTCGATTCAGAGGGAGGGGACGGAGGGCGTGTATGGAGGACAGACGGCGCCGGTGAGGAGGCAAACGGGGAGTGAGGAGGAGGTCTTCGATGAGAGGGATGGGAATGGGAACGTGAGGCCCTATAATGGTGTTTAGGAGAGGGTAAAAGGGAGAAAGCATGGTGCATAAAAGCGGGTTTTGAGCATTTTCAATGGTATGGAGGGTGTATATGGGATATGGGAAACGGACGTTTGCTGGGAATAGCGACGTGGAGTTATGTATGATGGCTGGCTTTGATACTAGCTGATGAGATGAGATCGAGAAAAGCGATGTTCTACGTTCAAAGTATAGTGTGCATAAGCAGCGGAATATACACAAGTGAATTGTGCATCGCCCCAAGCGTGTGGTCGCCCCGCGCATGTGAAAGACGCTCGTGCTCGACGGGGCCGTCTCCGCTCGACGAGGGTGCAAAGTTAGCAC